>JTDE01000370.1:65469-96354 GCA_014338405.1 Paragonimus skrjabini miyazakii
CGTATCAAGGTTGTGGGTTGATAGAAATCGGACTGCATGCATATACGTCCGATTTTGTGCTGGGTGGTTTCGAATAGCAGGTTGACACTTAGTTTAGTATGAAATAGGCCATCCCTGATAACAGAAAGGCGTCTCCGTCATACCTAAAGATGGCTTCCGTTAGACCATCATGAAAATGATGTCATCTTCTGGCTGTGAAGCGCGGTCGTCTAGAGTCTAGTTCGTAAATCAGTGTCAAAGTTCCTACCATCAATTCTAGTGATCATTCGGATCAGTTGGGTGATATCAACGGGTATGCAGCGGTAGAGCTGAAAAAAGATTATTTGGTTGTGAGGTTCAGGATATTTCGTTTGATCAACCTTTAAGACTGCACAAACTTCATGCACTTGAGATCCTCATTAAGCATATCACGCCGAGTACTTTTTGTTGATGCTCAAACAATGCATGTGGGGTGGATGTATCATGAATTTAGAAAGGAAAGTAGCTACCAGCAAATTAGCCGCCGTAGATCACATTCGTCTCCCAGACTAAATCTCTTATGGCAGTTGTGGGAGATGTTGGGAAGGATTGTAGTTGTTTAGGCTCCGTGACGAAACTCTGACTGTTGTGCGACTGAGTTGCCTGTGAAGTCCTGGCAATCGATTACACGTGGCAGTGAGGGCTGTAAGCAACCCTTCCTGCAGATGCCGCCTTGTTCTCGCTTGCTTCTTGGTTGCTTTGTTCCAGAGTGAGCACAAATTGATATTGCCCTTTTAACCTAAGCTCATGGGTTCTATTAATAACTTAGTTCCATCAGTTCCCCCGCATCTATATTGTGGGTTGTTTCTTTCCTTATGGTTATGTGGTCGTTAAGCGACCATTGATGTATTATTTTTTATGATTAAGTCAAAGAGTGAAACCGTGATTAAGAAACGGCTGAGAATAAGTTGATAATTGACAAGGCAACGGAAAACAAACTTTAAATGTTATGAAATACCTGACGTTGTACAATATGAAAATGTACGTACCTTATGTTAACCGTTACACAGCAGACAAACTTCAGCAAACAAACGATGATGATGATGGTGGTAGTAGTGGTGATGGCAGTGGTGGTCGTGATGATGGCGATGATGATGGTGACGTAATTGTAATTCTGAGGGTAAATGTTCGTGCAACAGTTCTGTCATATAGACTGTGTTGAGTGTGTTCGTTTTGAAGAGATCCTGCTGTCAACGATTTAGAAACCGGTTACAATTAGCAGACCGACAAAAACTTTATGCATCTACGTTATTATACAAGCTGAACTGGTCGGAGGTTCTGAATTCCAGTATATGTATCAATTTGTTTGTTTCTCAGACGGTACTTTTATTCTTAGCGTTACCTTTTTTGCTGTTAACGGCCGAATGGCAGACCTCACACAAGACTTACTTAGGCTTCCAGTTTATTCCTTTGATAAGACTCTTTGGTGTTCATCTGACTGGTTAGCATTTGTCGTGTTCCGTGTTCCGTCATTCTGATTTTCTGTGGAATGGGGTAATGTGCACTTCACAAATACCCAGTAATGTCGGTTTACATGCGTCGTTATCATTAAAACAAGTCGAAAATTGTAACATTTTTATACTATTTTTTCTTACGGTTCTAGGTACGTGGCGAGGGGAACCTGTTGTAGCTAAAATATTTCATCCCCAAAACCGGTTGGCTCAATGCATATGGCGCCGCACAGCTTCAGCACACCGTTGTTTGTTACTTCGCCATCGGACAGTACAAAGTATAATGGCGGCGGACTGGGTCCACTACCCACAGGAGACGCACCAAACGGTTCTGAATGCGTTGTCCATCCAGTCCGGATTATCTTCTCCTGTTCCGTGTACAATGCTTATCGGTGAATTGCACCAATGGGGCACATTGAAGGATCTGATGGGGCAGTATCGATGGAGATCGTATTGTGTGAAAACGGAAAACGGAAATGCCTTATCAACGAATGACGTTAAAAGAGTTCATACACTTTCTCGCAACAACGACACCCAATCAGGCCCCATTCTTACCAGCACAGATGGTCTGATGTTTAGAATCATTATGAGAATGGCATTGAGTATAACCCAAGGGCTTTGCTTTTTGCACTCTGGTAAGTACACTTCTTCCTCAACGAAGGAATATATAAATATTTGTATATTTTAGCTAGTATGGATATATAAAAAAAAATACCAAACCGATGTGGCATAGTCTGGTAAAAAGAGTACCGCTATAATCGTTTGGTTACAAGACGCACTCCAGTAACCCATCTCGAAGAAAGAACTATTTTGGTAACTGAAGCTTGTAACTAATTAGCCTATTTTACAACACGTCAGAACAACGATATACCCGTGATTTCATGTGGCCCTTCATTTGTCCATTCTCTTTTCCGGTCAGATTGGATGCATGAGTCGTTGTGTCCCAAGGTTGCACAGGACGCCCATTTGAGGGCGTCACGTAAGTTGTACGTTATGATACTACATATGGGCATATGCGAGGTACTCATTGACACCGTGGATCCGCTGCGCACTGTTGATACGACTCCTAATTGTCTTCTGGCAATCTTACTGTAGGAGGTCATTGCTGTATTTGGATGCGTTATTAAAAGTGGCATTCAGCCATAACCTGTAACGCTCATGTTGTGGAACACCTTCCATCCCCTTTCATCCTACTCGATTATTTTTCCTTCATTATGGCATACAGGTCGGATACATTGTGATGCGATTGACACACGTACACCTTACGAAATGTCCGTCGTATTCCTCTCAAAGAGATTTGACGTCTTGAGTAATTCGTACGCTGCTCTTTCCCATTTTTGTATCACTCCGCGTTGATACCATTGGCCTGAATTTACTACTGTATGTCGGATCTTCTGAGTCTTTTTAAAAATTCGAATGACGGGCAGTTTCTCCACCGATTTCCGACCCAGATTTATCAAACACGTTGACGTTGTCTCTCTAGTATGCAGAACCTGTATCACTAAGACGTCTACAAATATTTTTCAAAAATAACCAAGCCAGTACGAGCCATTAAAGCGAGTGCAGAGTATGGGGTGTTTCTAAGTCTCTCCGGCTTTGCTCTGTATCCTGTCTAACCAATCGTAGGTTGCCGAGACTTTCTTCCCACTCTTTCGTCTTCCTCCCCGTGTCCGGCAATTTCGCGCTTTTTTCTGGCCAGTGTAGCGTGAGCGGACCAGCTAGCTCTCTACTCCAACTCACACTGGATAGAAATTGTTGTGCAACGTTCAATACGTACGGCTTGGGTTTGCCCGCTCTGATAATCTGGGTGTTTCATTAACTCGTTGCGAGCAGTTCGACATTTCGGCCTATTATCAAACCCACCTGATTCGTTTTCCACGCCCGATTCATTCAGCCTCATCAGCGCTGACACAGACGTGCGCAGCTGACCGGCTATCATCCAGACGTGCGTGTGTGCGCGCCTTTAGACCACCCACGTGTTCACCTTATCGGTTTTGTGTTCTAGAGAATCACTCCCGGTAGACTGATTTCCGAGCCAGTGAGAAATTATGTCCTAGCTGATACACTCCATATGGTGGCTTATTGGTCGCTGATTGAAACAATCATCCCACTGGACCTACCTGACAGTGTCTCTAATACATTACCGTCAGTGCATGTCGATTTTCTGTGCGTCGACGTCTGTGTGCGTGTGCGTGGTTTTATGCGGGTGGTTGTAGATGGACGGTCTAGAATCGTCCGTCAGCCAAATTGAAAATGCCTTTCTGGTGGGTGGTCCATCAGTATAATAGTGGTAGATTTTGTTTCTCCATGAGATCACAATGGCTTGTGGGCTTTAATAACCTGGCCTCTATTTGCTAGTTTTTAATTGACTGAAGTTAAACTGTGGTTGGTAGACACTAGTCTCGTGGTAGCCTTGGTTGTTCGCTCTTTCCCATCCTTGTCAGTACACTGTGGTAGGGCTTCTAGGTGGTCGCCACACAAACGAGATAAAAATGTCAGGTCAGGTGGAACATCTGTCACATTGTCGTTGTTTGTGTGCTTGCATATATATTTCGTTTGCTTTCTTTTTAGTCGTCTTTCACCTGCTCAGATGGTTCAATTTGTGTGCCTAGCACTGTATTCAGTGCTTAGCAAGAGAACCACACGAAATATTTACTCCGTCTTTGGTATATTCAGGTTGTGCACATGATGTTACTTTTTTCCACCAAGCAAGATTCACTTGACTTTCTAGTGGAGTTTGTACTAGTGAGTACAAAAATATGATTTATTCCTTCCGTAACAGACGTTAGTTCAGACAATACAGCGCACACCTTTTCCAAGAATGCACAACTATTCCAGTTGAATGTGAATTTTTTCGGCGGAATCTTATTCGTTATGATAGTTGCGATATAATGTGTGTTTCAGTCCATGGAAGCAGCAACACGGTTGCGTTCTGGCTGGACTATTTGGTTACGTGCCAGATGCCTATTTTAATAAGTATCCAAAGAAAATACCCGTTTTTCATTTGTTTGTTTTTTACAGCTGCGTGTTAATCGTGTCATTTGTGGAAGCTGCACCCAGTTCAATTCATACAGTACTTGGTGGCTAGTAGCCAGATTGTCCAGTTTCTTACGCTGTTAGATAACAGCGCTTTGACTGTAGGCATCCAATTTCACGTTTCTGGTGTATGGTGCCGCAAGGAAGTATATGGGTCAGAATCAATGGTAGGGATATTGGTTCATGTTTATGGCCGTGTGTTACCACAAAAAAGAAATCGGTCATTTCTGTCCACCAGATCAGTTAATACACTTAGGAAGCAACGAACATAACGAATAAGATTCCGCCGATAAACACTGTCAAACCGCTGGTTAGAGACGCTATCCGAGATGGCGATGTGTCGCAGTCAATGGCGTACCTGTATCCATACCATTTCCGCTTCTTCCTCTTAGTCTTCTCTCAATAATTTTCAATCTTCTTAGTAACTATTTCTTCTAAGATATTCCACGTCACTGTTGAGGTGAACGGCGGCTCGAGCCACAGTACCTTGATCAAGCTCATGGCTGTTATGATGATGATGATGATGATGATGATACGCACAAATGGCTCATGACAAGGAGTATGTACGTGAACGTGGGGCTTCACCACTTTCACCTATAACCTAGGAATCAATGATGTTACGTTCTACATGTCGAAAAGAGGCACACAATTAATTGCACACGTACTTCATAGAGTACTAATGCCTGGATGTCCGAAAGCACATTGTGATAATTCTCGGATGCATGCTTGGTACACACTTTCGTGATAACCTTGAAAGCATGACGTTGGTGAGAACGAAAGTTAGAAGAAATGAGACACATTAATAAGTGGATTAATGGATGAGTGAGACACCTAACTGGGGACAGCTCAGTGTACTAGAAGCCCCGAGTCATCCGTGGAGACATGACAGCTAAACACCGGGATTGTACTTCGCTGTGGTTAATACGGGGGAGGTGTGTGGTATTTTCCAAACTCCTATACCGCTGCACATCAGGCGGTTGGGCGAATTACGTTGCTTGTTCAGCGAGGGTATTTGTACGTCCTTTTGTTTTTGATGTAAAGTTCAAATGCTCTGACGTTACTGTCTTGTTCCTTATTTGTAAACAACATACCGTTGGCTTTTTCAGTTACTAGGTGTGTGTATAAAATATTACTGATTGACTGGGATGGCGACGGATTTTTCACGTGCACGTGATCCCAGTTTCCATACTATTTCCACTGTCACATAGTAGCTGACACTCTTTACAAGCTAGCAAATTTGAAGGGTGGGACTAAGTCACTAAGCCCTGAGTATGATGTGGTGGTTGACGTGTAATACTGCTTGTCTGCCCCAGTCGGTTTGACAGTCTTGAAGAGTGACTTTTGTGTGCATTGTGCGCGTTATCCATGTGTTGTTCACTTTGTTACTGCATGCGAAATTTGGTATGTTCTTGGCAAGGAAGTAAGTGTTCTTGCCCTGTTTAACCATTGCTGTCTCCGTTGATTACTTCGTGTTAATTACTGAATAACAATGTAAACAACACAGCCGTTCGCCAGTATATAATTCAAAATACATCGAGTAAACGGTCATTTGGTCTGATACAATATGTATCATCTAACCCACCTATTATGGATTGTGACTCAACGTTGACCTTGGCGGATAATACTCATTAAGACTATGTGTTGTGAGTATCGTTTTATGTGAGTGACACTGTGACTGATAAGTCAGGCAGATGTTCTACAGTGTTCGTTTTACTCAGCCATGAGGAGGCTGTATACTTAGCTTCATTTGACTACCGTATAAACCGGATGTCCAGTGCTGATCATGTCTGCGTCACTTTCGTTAATCATTAACTTCAGTCAACACACTTCAATGACTTTCTTTTGGCCAATGTGTTAGTGAAGAGCTCGGTAGGGTAAGCCGTTTGAAAACCTGCTTGGTCATCTTTCAAAACATCGGGTGATTGAAAAGTGACGATACAATACGGGTATCATATACTAAATCAGCACGTTATTGATATACATAACCAAGTAAGCGGATGCTCGGAGTGTACGAAACCACAATTTGTCAACGCGCTCTTACCTATCTGTGTGCATAATTAGTTTCATAAGCGGATTTATTTGGCGTTCGAAAATCATCTTTCTGTCCCGTTTTTATGTTCGTATGACAAGCTCTGATGAGTACACGTGCAACCTTGACAACCCAGTCGTTGGCCCTCTGTTGATTATTTAATTCATCATCATCATGGACAGCAATACATCAGTGGTTCACACTGATGCTTAACTGCCACACAACCACGGAGAAGAAAAAGCAAACCCCGTATAGGAAGAGAAAAGGAAAAAAAAGAGAAGGGGACCTCACCACTAAAAAATAGCTACGTCTACATTCAAACATACAATGTAAAGAACAGTCTAACAGGACAGGCATAACAAGGATTGTCAGTTTCATTGGAGTGGAACCCTAACTTCCACAAGATTCCCCATTGACGTAATTCGGGATGAATCGTCAGAAAACCACTATTTCTCATCATGACATCATCCGAGTATTTTCCGCAAACCTCAGTTCCATCAATCTGTCGTGTTCGATGATTGTGTAGATTATGTCATTTTGTCAGTTATCTCCACCTACTCAACCATAATGCCCTCCTACTCAGCTAAGACTTGAGATACAACTGGAATATTCCTTATAGTCATGCCAATATTTTCTCATTGGAAACCAGTCTACGTGACACGCCACAAACTAACTGTCAAACTTAGTCAGATGGGAGTCCGATGACACTTAGTTACCGTAGTTTTCGCGATTTTATGCCTAACATTTTTTTAAAGAGAAGTAGTCATTGTAATATCAAAGCCTAATATTTTGATATTAATTTGCCTTGGACTGGTCCGTTCATTGTGCAGTAAATATACATTTTCCACGCATATTTTAACCGATTATCACTCCACCAGATGATATTCACGCTCGCAGTTCTGCTCCTAACGGAGTGATTTCATTCAAGGATGGTGCATTGTAAAATGTCTGTCTGATACGTGCTTAAGTGTGCACATGAACGTTGTCCTCAGACATGACCGGATGCTTTCACAACTAGGTACATACATTCCCGCTCGTGCTCATACAACTGGAAGCCAACTATTCGACCCCTCTTTTGTAGTTTATGCTCCCTTTAGTAAAAAGTTGGTCACTACTTTTTGAGCCACTTCTCTGGATGTATTTCTAGCAGCGATAGTTTTCCTCGACCTACTACCAGAAGCAGTTACCAATTAGAATACTAATTGGAACGTCTAGAAATAATTCTCTCTTAAGTGCATTACGATTATTAAGTCATATTTATAACACAAATGACACTTCGTATGTGTCAGAAGTTTACAGCTGATGTAGGTCTTGCACTCCCGTCAATAGTTGTGAAGATACACTTGTATAAATGATCACAGTAGCGGCTACACGTAGCCGCTGTTTATGAGTATATGGATCCGTCAGTGACAGCTTCTTGTTCGATAATACTGTGTAACACAAACACGACCGATACTTTCGTAATCTTCCCCGTGTCCGGAAAAAACAGGGGTTTGAATGTACTGCAGGATCCTGTGACTGATTACCGTCACCTCGGATTGAAATTCAACGAGGGAGGCTGTCGAGGTGATATATCTGAGCGAGGTGAATATGAAGTCATCCAGTCAGCAAGTAACAGAAGCCCTATTACTTCAGAAATATGCTTATCACATATGTTAAGCCTTTCTCGAGGTCTTATACAAAAGACACTGGAATGAAGATGAAGAGGCTTTTCTCTGTCTCGTAATCAACAGTAACTTTAGCGATGCTTATAACAGGCATAATTGCGGACTTTGTTGACTCATCAGTGAAATGTTGTCACCTTTGGTGATGACGTTGATTCAGTTTGGATGAACCTTCTGTGTAGACAGGTATTGTTGATACAGGTTACTCCTGGCAGTTAACATAATAAGTCTAGAAGAGATATCCGTAGGAAGCTGAAATGTAGTCTAAAGGCTGATCGTGAGGCTTGATTATTGGAAAAGTTAAGGAAATGTTAACCGTCTTTGCTTCAGGGAACACCGGCAAACTCTTTAAGCTGATGCGTGCTACTGGTCCCAGGGGACCGTCTGTCGGTGAAGCCATCAACGAGGCAGATGGCACACTAATTTATAACAAGCCCCGAAGGTTAGAACGTTAGGCGGAACACTTTGAGGGTCAGTTTAACTGGGCTCCTGCTCTTCTTCAAACTTGTGATGTAACGCCCTGGTCGGTAGATTTAGAACCACCCACTGAGACAGGTTCGCAATTGCATCTCGGCTCTCAATCGTAATAAGGCTGCTGGTCCAGATGATCTCGTGCCGGCACTTTTTAAAGAAGGTGGAGAGGTGTTAGTTGAGGCCTTGGTTCAGCTGTTTCAACTTGTGTGGATGATGGAGACCATCCTTCCGTGCTGGGTTCACGCAGTAATAGTTCCTATATTCAAGAAAGGTATTAGGAGATCTTGCGAAAACTATAGGGGAATTAGTTTGACCCCAGTCATTTCTAGGGTTCTGGCATCCATTATACTTCGTCGGCTCACTGCAGTTCGGGAGTTAAACATCAGAGAAGAACAGGCAGGGTTTCGTCCTGGCCGGGGATGTATAGATCACATTTTTGCCCTTCGTCAAATGGATCGTCTATAACCTACTGGTTATTTGTTGCTCAGCTGCTTGGTGGTTCGCTGTCAGGACCGAAATAATACTCTGTCACGGTACTTCTGAATGCAGCTCAAAATGATGATGATGACGATACGCAGTTCCCAATCATCCATACATTTTCCGCACAGCATGTTACGAATAACCCTGCAACTGTTTCATGGTTTAATCAGTCTTCAGTTGATTACCTGTATGAAGACCCCGTCACCGAAGTTAGCTCGATTATCAGTTCTTTTCCGTTTGGTCGTCTGTTATATATCTCACCCTCCGGTCAGTTTTTATGACTCACGTGTTCACAACTTTAGACAGTCAATCTGGACAGATACTCGCTTAGCTGCCTGCGCCACACGGGCACACGTACACACATACACATTTCCAATTCGCAATGAACCGTTGAACTGGCTACTATTCTGTCGTTCTGACGGTTGCAAACTAGTGGAGCAGTGTGATTTGGGCTTTGATCGATGGATTTATCCCTCTGCTCCCTATATCTTGCGGAATTTTGAAATAATAATCTTTTGTAACGTCCCACCAACACAGTCTACCGCACTTCATTCAGTTGACATTCAAACGGCCGACAAAACTATGAACAGACAGCCGGAGAAATGTACTTCTGAATATCTGTGTGTGCATGCGTACTTGCCTTTTTTCCGCGTCGACTAACATAGCGTGTCCACGTGTTTTGGACGGCGTTTCCTACAAAACTGTCTATTTGAATGCTCAAAGTCGAGTAACGCTATTCTGTCTCCACATTTCCGGTCTTGTTATCGAGGCTTGTGTCAGTGCCGGAGAGTAAGCAGGCTAGTCGAACTCTGCACTCGCCCCCAAACAACTCGGGTGAATGTAAACAAGTCAACATTTAGCTATCACTTGACCAGCAACGTGAAAATCAATGCTTTTGTTAAGGGGCGTTTAATCAGTACTGTGTATTAGTGTGAATTACACTGGTGGTGGGTTAACTGCAATCGACCTCCTTTTGTCAACGTTGTCGCCATGCGAACGTATCTAATGGATGGAGCTCAAATTGCGTATGGTGTTGAATGTACACCATTTTGCGAATTTCTAATTAAGAAACGTATACTTATGACGCTTCGTATGCACTCACAGCCTCTGGTTTTAACTGAATAGGTCAAGTCTTGCGTATTGGTTGATATGTTTCGTTATCCAATCCCGAATCGTCGTACATTACAACTTCAAAACAAGGAATAATGATGACAGTGTTGGTCAAACTAGACAACGAGGTTCTGGAGGCTGTTGAGACAGTCGGGTACTTACGAAATTGTACTTAAACCAATCTCCACAATTCGAGATATCTTCAACAGCAAAGGATGTCACTCTTGAACTTAAAGGTCTCATTTACAAGATCACATAGTAATTACGGGTAGAGGATATTAAGTGAGCTGGTCTCACATTCTGCGTCTTTATCCAGTCACACACATCGGCTTACATCAGCGATTAGACTCTCAGAGGTTAGAAAAGAGATATTTCGCTGTGGGAGTCGAGTAAGCCCACTCTCCCAAGCTCAAATTGCGTACATGTTTAGATGGTTAAACCGTGTATCACGAATGTCCACTCATCTTATGTGGCGCTACGCTGAACCCTCAATCCATCGACTCAGTTCAAAGTGATGTTATTTTCTCTTCCAAACACAGAATTGTAGTTGAAAAGGTTCGAGTCAAGTTGGTTATGACAACCTAATTGGTCTACTGCTAAGGAAGGTTAACTTGGCACTTGTAAAAGTTGATCGTTAGTCCTAAAGGATGGTATACTTCTGTTGCTCTCTCACCTTCTCACGTGATTTGAAAATCTTATAAAACTTTAGACGTTCTTCACGTTTCTTTGGTTTGAAGTAACTCAATAATGGTGTATACTATCTTCGCAATCGTATTCAACTAAACCTAGCACCCAATCCATTAAACAACTTTAATCGCTCTGACTAATCCTTCGCTTCTTTAGTGCAACAGAATCTTCCGTTTCTACTGGCATCTACCACATGGGTGCTATTACACCTTGCTACGTTACTGTTTTATTCTTAGAGTTACATGTACTATAAACTGTATGAGTAACCCTTTTCAAAGCTAATCATGGACATATCCTTCTTTCATTTACCGTCATTTCAGAGTTGGCAGGCACTCGTGGGAAAGTGGCATTGGCTCATCGGGATCTTAAACCATCGAATATTTACGTTCGATCCGACTGGACTTGTTGTATCGGGGATATCGGTCTGGCGGTGTGCGCCACACCATGTCCGCTACCACTTCCCTTGGACGAACTGCACAGTCTGTATAACCAGTATTTAGCCCAAGTTAATTCGGAAAATCTCGTGCCAAACGATCGGCTGTTTTCACCATATGGACAAGCCCCAGTGATGGCTCAGACGGAATATGGCTCGAGGCTGTGCAACTCATCTGCAGGACCAATTGGAAGTCAAAATCGAGCATGCACGGCTGATAAATTGACCGTGGACAGGGCGGAGTTGCTCGACTGGTGGCCCGTGGGAGGTATGCAAATAGGCTCGCCCCGTTACATGTCACCCGAGGTAAATACGAATTATTCTTTCGACTGGTCAGAGCGTTTGCGTGATTGTTCGGACACTGTACACAACTTATTTACTGAATCCTTTTGTTCTACCTACCTTGTTTACTAACCCGGTGGTGGTAACGGATAATGACATTAAACCCAGTTTTATATACACGACAGACAAAAGCAGCATCAAACACCGATGTGTTCACTGTTATCAATGATGCTGACAACAACAATTTGGGTTACTTCTCCAGTCTTAGCATCGTTACCTACGAAACGTCCGTTATCGTCGGTAAACGTCCATGGACTGTTACATTGTGATTGCAGTACTCTGTCTTATTATTCGTGTGCGCCATTGTGACAAAAGTCTGACCCTTGTCTTCTTATTCGATCAACATTTGTGAACACCGATGGCTCCTATGGTTAGCCAGGGTGGCAACATGCTGTCTGTCCTGTTCTGTTCTTTCCAACATCTAGTAATGGCGCCTAGATTCGGTGGCAGCGTCAAATGACAACTGCGTTCTCCGTGGGTCCAGTGCGAATCACCCGTCCCCAGATTCGTCTGGAACGTGTGTTTATTGAATCATTGCATTCCAAAAACAACAAGGACGGTAACAGCAACAACATGTGAACGTGTTGATTTAGAACATTACAATAGGTGTGTGTCCAACCTTTCCCCTCTTTGACGTTGGCGCCATTAGCTTTAGTTCGCCACCCCATCGTCATGTTACTGTTTGAACAATGTTTCCACTGTCTCTTGCACATTTTGCCCTCACTTCTATTCCGTTCACACACAGCGGTACACGTATGCAACAGCAAGTGTGAGTCACGTTAGCTTGTCGCCACGGCTACGGCAAGGGTAATTTACAGGTCAAGGGTAAACGCCTTCATAGGATTGAGTGGCGAACTGACGGAGTTTTTCTGCTTTGTGCAGGTGATGGACTAATCCCCAAAAGTGTTAATGACTCGCTAACTTGTTAATCACTCCTTTCGAAAACCACCCCGGGTATGCTAATATAGGTTTAAGAGTTATCGGATTGTGTTTTTGGCAACGTTGCTAAAGAAAGTGGTGCATTCTTAAAAGACTGTTGATGCGCCTGAGGGGGACTGCTCAAATCACACGCACATTCTATAAACGGTTCGAGATATTGAGCTTTAGCCTTCTCTCAGCTTGTTAATTAACTGTCTTCGGTTTGTGAAAATCATCCGACAAAACTTTGTGAGTGGACCTGAGGACTTGGTTCTAATAGCTACCACACACTGATGTGTTAGCGACAGTAGAGTTGGTCTTTTAAAAAAAAGGAATGAAGCGAACAGGAGAACGCGTGTATCCTTGAGTTGCACATGTTGCGACAACTCCACTCTGATTCCACTTGCCAAACAAGAAACAGCTAAAGCATAAAAATGCCGGATCGCTGAGATTGACCTCAACGTTCTGTTGGACAGGCAAGGCCAAGCGCGTACGTTTACACAACTCGTCTAACGTGCGGTCACCGTATGTGGCACCTGCGCCGTCCACCGTCAGCGAGATGAAAGCTGTTTGTTTTCCTGTGTACTTTTACCCTTGTCGATGGCGCGGATGGTCGAGCACAGTCAGTTCTGGCAAGCTATTGCCGTGTGACGCTGTACAACAGTCAATAGTGTGAATGTGCTCGTAACGTTCCTACTTCTTCCGCTTTACCTTGTTTTAACGAATTTTATTCTTTTCCGTAAATTGTTCTTTTTATGAGCTATTCCACGTTACTTTTGTTGTCAGCGGTGGCTGGAGTCACAGTACCTTCTGGCCAAGCTCATGGCTGTTATGAATGAATTAATGAAGTAATGTGGCGTCCATGAAAGAACGAAAGTCAGGTAAAATATATGGCAAACGCTAACTTTACGGCGGAGAAGCATGACAATTTATAACCTTCCCTTTAAACTGTCCAACTAACAAGAAATTCGAGTGCATTTCGATGAAAGTGAAATGGAAACTCTGTTTTCGATCGTACTCTGTACATTTTAAGCATTCTGACGCACCTTACAATGACTTTTAACTCTATGAATCTCACATGCGTACCCCTTCCAAGGGTGAGCCGCAAGGCGACCATAAGTGTAAGGTATCGAGTAACGCTGAATCAGCTGGGAAGATGAATCGATATTCAATTTGTTTCATGATGGGGAAAGATTGTGTGTGGAAAACATACGATCGGGTATCTGTGGCGCAGTCCACACACTCATACACTCAGGGACCATAAACTGCTACCGCTATCCAGTAGTTTGGACGTGTATAAAATGAACCGTCGTACACGTGCATCTTGACGGACTGGCCACGGCTGTTTGACTGAGCGCAGAATCGGCCGGCCATCCTTCACACTATCTATTCATGTTTGTTGTTTGGCGTGTGCATTTTTCTGAGCCCATGTGGATCGGATGGGTGGAATATAGCCATTGCTAGTCATCATCGCCGTCATCCTTGATTCAAATGCAGCAGTATCGATTCTCCACTGCCGCGTAACCATACAGCAAGAAGCTGTGTAAAACATGATTTTTGGAAATCGACTCTCAGTAACAAAGGGGAGAAAAATGGTGGAAAGGAGGGGATCTGATTTATGAACACCTTGAGTAACTTACGAGGCCTTGAATCCGAGGGACGAATATGACCTCCAGTTTCTAACTTACCAGCGATGGCTCTTGTTTGCCTTGCTCAAATCACCGATTGATTACCACCTGTTATGTTCAAAAGCTTGGGAATTCAACAGAGAATGGGCAGCAGCAAATAGCAGTTTGGTATTCCTACTAACTGACCTGTCCACCTGAATTTATGCATTTTTGCCAGCGAGAACAGAGCGATTAAAGGCAACATCTGACATCAATTGCAAAGCGTGTCCCTCAAGGATTGGTATCAAACACACAGTGAGTGATCGGAACTTTTGTAGATTATATTCCAAAGTCTCACTGTTAAAATGTGGGTACAGGTTTACGTGCATCGTTATACGGGATGTCTCAGAATTAATCGCTGTCGTGATATTCCGTTCGGCAGATGTCATACATCAGTTAAAATGCTCCTTCTTCGGCGTACTGTTGCATAGCACCCAGTGTAACATTTATAATACGTGTAATCAGGCTACTGTTCCGACAATCAGTTATACCTTTCATTACCGTCCACCTTGATAAACTACGTGCTGGGTGCACTTTCATTTCGGCTGTTGTACTGATCAACCAACCCTCCGTGGAGAGTTGATCCGTTGCCCTTTCCGACCTGGTTACTTGTGCTGGTCTAAGATTCGTGTCCACCAGCAGCCAGTCGATCGATTTTCACGTCTCCAACACCTTAAAGAAGCACTCACAAATACTATATTCCTTCGTTTTCAAAGAACCGAATGCGTTCGTTGTAGGCTGTTTGCTTTTGAAAAAGGGAAACGGAATTTTCAACCTCTCATCAGCTATTTATTAAGTCAGTCGCTGTTTTGAACTTATCTATTGTCGAGTGTAAACTAGCTAATGCTGGCCGATTTTTGTGTCCGGTTAATTTTTCAGACCCACAAATTAGCACAACTTTGACGTAGTGTCCCTTAGCCACGAGGATACAGGCAACTGATATATTATAGTCAGCACGCAAATGGTGTTTTTGGATAGTTGGTTGCAAAAACAAAGGGCTGACTAACTTGTGTCGCAGTTGCATTTGGCTGACAGCCAACTTACACCTGTTTTTTGCAAGCAAAGCAATGAATAGGCCGTAGGGAGTGGGTGTTCGGTTTCTGGACGCGGGCAGTATAATGCGGGTCTCATTAATTAGCCCTGTGAAACTGATCTTTTGAATATACTAACATTCAGGCGATGTTAGTAAGAAGTAGGGAACATTGAACTGCCACCTGAAAGACCTACCTCCATGAACTGGAAGTATTTTGTTCTCGTTTTCCTGTGTTCAAATCACTCATCGTTAACCGGTCCATCCTTGTTGGTATTTATCAAACAGAGACTATCGGATAGACCAGTGAACCAGTGAACTTCGTGCTACGAACCAAAACTGAGTTAGACACCTGGTCATAAGAACACCATGCCCAGTGTGAACTATTCAGGAGGCCGACTGTTTCTGTCGTCTCCTAACTGGGTGAATACGAGTCAGAATAATGTCTTTAATTATTGTTTCATTTTGAATGCCGGTTGATAGGCTACTTGTCCAGGTTACACTGGTTACACTCGTGGTGGTCACAAGTTTCGTTACGGTGAACTTCTCTTGGCGTTTACTTTTCTTTCACGATCCTCGTTTCCTTCCTTATCATCGTCAACGGCAGTACATCGGTGGATCACCCCTTCCCAATGCTTAGCTGCCATACAGTTACACGAAGGTGGGGGCGTCAGTTTAGATATAAAAGAGAGCGAAGGGATGAGACTTAGTTAACAGAACTCCCGTACTGAAACTCAAACATTAAATATCAAGGAGCCTTGATATCACAGGCAAACGGCTTGCACACAGAAGTACGACGGCATCTGCAAGGCAGAGATTTTCGCTGTCATGCTTCATTAAGATCCCCATAGTCCTGCATACTCTACAACTGGTGCTCATCGGACAGGGACAGCGTGGGCTAATCTGATCGGTGCTTGAAACAAATATGAGTCAACATTCTCTTCCATTAGGCTGTCATCGGTCCGGTGTACCTGACTGGAAATATTCCCCATATCTTCCTGCTACTTGCTCACTGTCGGAAAATGAAAACACGACCGTAGTATTAGGGCTCGAATGAACATCATGGATTATTGACATTTTTTGTTCGGTCAAGATTGCATCTAAATTTTCAAACTACCTAATTCAGATTTTTAACTGTGATCGGTATACACATTGCAATAAGGTGATATCAGGCAAATGTAAAGGTGCAACGCATGAACAAGCCAAACGACTGTTGGGGCTCACAGTAAATTCCGTAGACGAGATGGGAACAGATTGGATCGCAGCACCACCAAATTAGGGCAAGTTTCCTAGCTCAAACGGAATTGGGTGCGTAGATCTCGGTTAATTAACTGACATGCATGCCCATGGTCGTCATCTTGATGCCGTATTGACATGTTACTTTATTGACAAACTCGTTTGGGCTTTGAGAAACATCAGTTTTCAAAATCGGTAACTCCGTGAACGGTATGTTTATATTTAGTTCTTCGTAAATTTAACTTCAGATTTTTGTTGCAACTTGTTACAATGAAGTACTTTTAGCTGGCGCATATTGTCAGATTACTTAAAAGTGAATGAACTCTTTCTACACATCTCGGGTTTTGCACTCAGAGGGTAAGACTTCCGTTGTGTGTAGTACTTGGATCTAGGTATTTTTCAAAAAATTTCATTCCTATTTATAGAAGTTATCCACATTACTTAGGAGTCTGCAAATGAATGAATAATTCTTTGTTATATTATGCTTTCGACAACCCTTTTAGCTCCTGGAACAATCAGTTGGACCCTTCTGTTTTGAAACGCTCCAAAAAGCAGATATTTACGCTCTGGGTCTCGTCTTATGGGAGTTGATCTCTTGGGCAGTTCCACAAATCTCTGATTCGGATTGCAACTGTCCGGATGACGATGAATATCAGATCCGTCATTCTGCGCGATCGTCAACTGATTCTGTATGCGTGTCGAATTCCAGTTCCGTTGCCAACTGTGGGCTGCATATCAAGGGTCCACATCGTCCAGCCTATCAGCTCGAATGGGAAATGTGGGGTTCACAGTTGGGTTGTAAGAACGTGTCCTCCGTGAACGAAGCTGTAGACCATGGTTGCGAAGGCACACAGTCATCAGGTGACTCTGAGTCATGGATACCGCTTCTCATGAAGAAAACGGAAAAGTCGAAATCTTCATGTACAACGCCGTCTGCAACCTATTCCAAAGTTGGTTTCTCAAACAGATGTTTAAAGTTCTAGCGTGGTATTTAAGTAACAAGTTCCTGATTTCAAATATCGTGGTTCACTTTGCCACCATGACCAAACAATAATTGTCTAGCGTTCACCAACCATCCGTAAACTTAGAGGCTCACTGTCGAATGTTCTGTTTTCCCTTCCTCCATCGAACCAGTCGTTCTGTTGCCATGGCAACGCTCGACAGTTGGTCAAAGTTTCTGAGTACCGGGTAAACACTAAAACATTTCAGAGTTGACTGTTAAATTCAGGAAACCATTCACAGTGTGCATGAATGTTTAATTTTCCTGTGATGAAAGGCGCAGCATAGTCACCAACCACCAGATGGTTCATACTGCCCTTCTTGATTGTTAATTCAATCCACTGCCTTATAGAACGATTTGAATGGTTATTATTAGAGAACGCACCTCTTCAACTAACATCTTTAAAGCAGTACGTGTGAAAAAGGCGCTAGCTTCTTCCGGAGAAGATAGTGGACTACAAGTGTAAATATTCCTTTTAGGTTGTTTTTTTTTATGGCTTACAGAGGTTTTGTATCTTTTGACAGTTTCTGTTTCTGTACGGGCATCAGACAGCAGTTCGCCTTCTTAATTAACACTAACCTTAAACTTGTTGTAGATGTGAGTACGTGATGAGTGTGACATTCAGTAATAGAATGTCTTATCGTATATTGTTGTACCGTACGGTGATATGAATAGATTTCATATTTGCTTCCAATAAAGTGGACAACAGAATAATATCACTGTAAATGAAATGAGTGGGTGCTAGTAGTAACTGTACTGGTGGTGAAAAACAGTAATAGGAAAATGATGTGTTCAATTTTCATGAACAACATTAATATTAATCAAGTGAAGAGAGGTTGGAGATGAGGAGACCTAATGGTATATCATACTGAGATATATACACTTTCAGAAAGGACAAACAGGTCACAAGTGGACTAAAAGGAAAAGTCACACTTATGAGGGAAGGCGCAGCAACTAAAGAATGATTTAACGGAAGCTCAATACCATCTTAGCAAAAGCTTCGTGTTCCCGTTACGTCATGTGCGGTAGGATGAATACAGCAATTTTACTGATTGTATATATTTACCAGGGTGAATAAGAACGTAGTGAGTACATCTTTCGGATTCGCGTTTCTAGATGTTCTCTCCTTCTCTCGCTCTCTCTGTACCTGGAATTTCACTAACGGACAGCTCCTAAACACCTAATTCGGCTCGCTAGTTTTCGGCTGTTTTGTACGTTTGGATATTTTTATTCGCTGGTGAACTTTCCACAAGGTTCCCAACATGCATATAAACCACGGTAGGGATGACATGATTCATGCTTTTTTGACTTGCTTCCCCCAACACGACTAAAACAGTCGTACCACCAACACTAACACTACTACAGTCAATACTATTGCCGTTATTCCTGGACTAAATGACAATCATATTGAGCTAGTCCTATTAATGGGGACGACTAATTCTGAATGTTGGATGAAGAGAACGGCGACGCTTGAGTGGTGGCTATCACTAGACCTGTGTAGTGACTCACTTCAACATTTTTGGTATGCCTACTTTTGGGTTCAACCACAAATTTTTGTTCGTCTTACCCATCCCATCTGAACTGTAATAATATCATCTATATTTACCTGCTTCTTACCCCACATTTTCAGTATCTGTCCTCCTAGCTTAGATCTTCCCATGGGAGTCTCTAGTTTTTATATCTTGGAGGTGAGCGTTTCGAATTCCTACTTGTCTACCATCTAGCTAACCAACATTGGCCGGCTGGAACACACGCTTTCTGGATTTATTCCTTCGGGCTTTCGCTGGATGCAGGGAGTGTGAGTGTAATCAGACATGGTACAGCACAAGCCGCTTGTAGCAATTGTTACGTGTAGGTGTCTTTCGGGTTAGACCACTGTGACATGCTAATCTGAAACGGATGCTGCTCATAGTGTGTCATGTTCGGACGGCTAACCAGCAGCCATGGAAGGCTTGAATGTTATTTGTCATCCGCAAGTCAAAGCATCATTACTAGTAAGTAGTAGGGTTTTTTGATTAGTATGATTTAGAAACCACTCACAATCATTCACAGCTGTCATATTCTTATAGATTTTTCAATCAACCCCTTTAAACGAGCACCATACTCGCGCTTCACTCTTGTTGGAGCTGATCATTTGTGCATATCCTCGCCCCAACCGACAGTTGAACTCCGGTCACGCTTTCATGAAACGACCATGTTGACCATAAAAGCGCTGATCTCACATTAGGCACGACTGAATTGTCATATACAAACGCTCAGCCACATTGGCCTGTGAGTAGTGCTCAAATTATATGATTGATTTGAGAGAAGATACGATAACTGTCACGTTTAGCCCAATCGATGACCTCACGAGTGGCCTCCTTTCTAAGGTGAAAGCGCAGTCGTAATTAGATTCTTGAGTATTATTTTAGGTGCTTGTGAGCAATAAGAAATTATGGTTACCACGTTTTAAGCATCGCTTACATTTGATTGCAGCTGTCACATTTCCGTGGACTTTTAGTTCGGCTCTTTTCAACAAGTGTATACTAGAGTTCCGATTTTGTTAGAGCTTGTCAGTAACGTATGTTCTCGTCACGGCCGGGATCTAAAATCCGGTCACATTTTCGTCAACTTACTAGGGCACTACTCACAAGCGAACTTGACTTGGGGTTTTCATATGACAACTCGGTCGCGGCTTATATAGGATCAACGACACTATGGTCAACACGGTTGTCTGATGAAAGCGTGGCCGGAATTCGGCTCTCGGTTGGGACGAGAACATACACTAGTGACATGCCCTGGCAAGATGAAACCGGAGCATAATCTTTTTTTTCTAAAGGGACTAGCTGAAATGCTTATGAGACTGTGAGAGTTACGATCGTTGGCGAGTGGTGTTCAATTCCAACCATGTTGTTTAGCAAACTACAGTTGTTGGTGAACGCATATGGTCGATCTCCTCTCGATTTCGCCGTGGTATCCGCGACCGTGGACACACTGTAAACTCGGATGCGGTGCAACTGTTAACTGCACTATACCTCTGATTTAACTGTTTTGCTTGGATGTAAGAAGTAATGGTGGTATTAATGACAAATTTCAGCGACCTTTAATTCAACACTGTCATCAGCTTGTCCACTTAAAAGCTTCCTGACTAAGACTTGGCCGTTGTTATTAAAGGTTCTCTAATTGCTTGCTTACTCAACAGTCCAAACTGGGGCGATGTTTCAAGGCTTTATGCTCAGTTTTAATAACAAGCATGTAGGCGTTTTCTACAAATCATTAGTCATGAGCACGCATTGTGACGAGTTCCACTCAAACTGTTACGTTCACCTTATCGCCATATTGGTTGACTCACGAATCTGTGTCATCAATAGACCGGAATATCACTGAGTCCATTCTGTCATCAATGTTAGCACATTACTCACCTTGTGTGTGTGTGTGTGTGTTTCATTTTTGTTTTCGTTTAAAGTACTCCGGCGAACCGGACGTCAGGACAATGCACTATTTGGTCTGCGTACTTGGTGTGAGACCCAAACTGCCTACTCCGTCTCGCAGGTGCCTTTCGTCACATGAGCAACTATTTTCTCGATATCATCTGGTCACTCCCTTGTACGACTTAAGTGTGACACATACTTACTCCGGCAACATGCCAACCATACTTCATGACCCAAACTGTGTCGGACAAGTTCAGAGTGCAGATACCGAAATTCCAGGTATGTGACAGACCGGTTGTGTTCTCATTGTCTATCACCTACTCTCTTTACATGCCTTGTTCATCCCTGTGACCACGATTAAACAAAAAGATCAGCGGCAATCAACCGGCGCGGATTTAACATGTACATCGTCTTCACTGTTAGCTTGTTGCACTTTTATTTACGTGCACTGGTTGAATATTCACTCGTATAGAGTGAATGAACAAACTTTTTGCCGTTGTTATTTGTCACTCGGTACTTATCTTAATCTTTATTGACTGAAAGTCATTCAAAAGGTCGCGTACCTGACCCTCATTTGTTCACCTGACTCAATATAGTTCTGTAAGGTCCATCATGGTGACTGACAGGAAAGACTGGCGAAGTGCTTGCTTCATCATTTATTCACTAACGGGAATGCGGATGCCCTACATCAGGCCGTACCCAGAACTCTATGAGGCCCGAGATATGATGTGCACACAGGCAAAGTCATGCGAAACCTGAAAGTTTTAGTGATATTCCACCTGTATAGACATCAGTGGTATTCAGCAAAGTTCACCCAGGTGGTCGATGACAAGAAGTGCGTGTATGTCCACAAAAGTGCAGCAAGAGGAATAAGAGAACCATGCAGTTTCCCGTCTGTTCCTCGTTCACTGAGCAGTCCTTACGGTGTTCCAACTCATTCCGTTTGTTAATTCAGTACTTCCGTCTACAGTTTCATACTAAGAGAACAGCATTCTCTCAATAAGGTGTGTTAGTAGATGACAGTGATACAGTTGTCGTCCACCAATAAACGTCTCATAGAGACTACTTCAGTTGTGTAGAACCGTAAAGGGACAAATTAAAGATACTTTTGTGGTTAGACAACAAACCCACAGTGGTTACAAGTATTACCTGGGACCGTAACTTTTGTACCTGAACAGTTCTCAACACTAACGGGATGTACGCCAACAAATGAAGCGAGAACAACAGTGATGTCAAAAACCCACACCGCGTATTAATCTGCTGATTTATTTTATGCTTGTAGTTGTCTTACAGACCTTGTGTTTTCCGAAAACAATCGCCAGCAGATGGATATCTCATTACTGGGGTACCAGTAGTGCCAGGGATGGTAAGAAAAACAGACGAAAAACTCTCAGTTGCGCTAACTGTCGAATATATGAAACTGGTCGATTCGCGATTTCTTCTATGTCCTTTGGAGTCAACATTGCATTTTCCCGAAGATTTCGCAAACTCGAACTGGCTTAAGGAGCAGTGCTAAATGTGTGAAATAAGATGCCACATATTTGACTCGGCGTTTTCTTTCGCAAATCTTAAAAGCAACTGAGGTACACCTGACTGCTAATAACGCGAAACTGTCTGAAGCTAACCAACATGTGATAAGCCCGTTCGCTTTCAGATTTCGAGGGATAGAACACTTATTTTGCCAAGCAATGTACACATTTGCATTCTTGTCCTCTTGTATGTTTCTTTTGAATCCGAAGTCCTCTCCTGATACCATGTTGCCAACGATTTTTACTTGTGCAAGTTCATCTACCAAGGTTCGTATATTGGTATATTGCTTTTCGATAACAAGTTTAACCTATTCCAGTTGAAAACAATCATCTGTTGCTCTCGGAATGACCTTGTATTTCGTCCGACTAATGTATTTCCATTAGCCCTTGTGATGCGTCAGATTTTATCTTCAATCTAAAGGATTGGCTACAGCTAATCGCATCTGCTCGCGCTATCACCGTTCCCTCACACCGGCCGGTCTAGATTCACCCCTGGTTCTTCCGAACCCATACACCTGACGTCGTCTTGGTCACAACATCCGTCGTTCGGGTCACAGATGAAGAGGCCGTGTGACCCACAAACCAGGTGGGGGTTGAGTGTCACTCTGACCATCAACAGCATCTCTGCCAACGTATATGGCGCACACTGGCGGGCGAGTACTCTGTCTAACACACATACACACAAGCATTGTGACCCGGCTGTTGTTTCGGGTCCATTGGAGCCGGGACATTTGCAAACCCTGTCACCAACATGTATCCCGTGAACATGAACCGAACCAGATGATAACCATTGTTTTTCAGAGAGGGGGTTGTTATAGAAAACTTTGGATAGCATTATGTGGCAGTCACATGGAGGCTGGTTCCGGTCATGCATTAATAATAACACAATCAGAAAAAAGCGTTATCTAGATATGTATTCAGCAGTATTGTCTAGCGTAGTACCATTAGTTTCAGCCCAGCCATGACAAAATGCGTGATAGGACGGACCGATGGTTAGTCAGTTGGTGGGGCATAGGCGATGTACACATGTTCATGGACGTTAAAAACAACCCTTCTCCCCCAATTAGCTACGCTGATTATACGGTTTGTCTTCGTCGTTTAAGTTCTGTAAGACAAAATCGCTTGACTATGATTGACTGACACTAAACCTGTATAAAAGCTGTACTTTCGTTCGCGGAATTCTCTCACGTGTCCTATATACCCCTCACCTCTCAGATCTGTAAGCTGTTTGTGTGTCATTTACTGAACATTTTTGAAAGTATGCCGTTAGGGTATGTTTTGACTCACGCTGATTCACTATCGGTCCAACACCAATGAACCTGTCCTAACTTGTGTATCACTCTTGTGATCTAAATGAACTTGCCTAAAACTCTAACCAGCATATGTTCACTTGATCTGACAATCAACGATCAAACCAGACTCACGGAAACATGAAGTTTTCATCCCCATAACAGTCTTTCCATGTTCACTGCTTTTGCGTAAAGATTGTCTAACAAGATGCAACAGTAGAATGCACGTTCACTGTCAGCTAACATTTCTCACCGCTTTCGTTCTTCGAAAACTCAGTTCAGTCGTACAAACTAATTGTAAAACGTTTATTTGGCGGAATAACATTAAAAAATTTAAAACAATATAGTCGCACAGTAACTGCAGTCGTGACGGGCAAGAATTCGCAGTTTGTATAGTTTTTTTTATCACCAACACGTTAGTTTTGCATATGCGGCGTATGAGACTTGATGGCTTGTGATGTTGTGATGTTAACATCTCCAATATGTTGCGCGTACTTTTGGTCAATTTTCAGTGATATCGGAAGTTCATCCATGGTTTTAAAAAATCGAAGGCTTGTACGTATTCCTGCAACCAGTTGTACGCTTGTGTTGTCCTAACCGATGAGCCCGAATACAAAAACGATTGCTAATATGGGCTTACCCACTGTTTCGTATGCACTAGGACTCGGATGGCGTTAGGCCTGTGCATCAGTAAATGAGTCACTACGATTCGATCAGAACCTGTCACATCAGTTGGTGGAACGGTTCCTGAGTTGGCAATGTGGCTTTCCTAAAACATCCTCCGGTTACGAGGTCTACACTTGCGCAAAATCTTTTTTTGATTTCGGCCAAATTTGGTAGCATCATGGCAGACAATTTAGTAAGGAAAGATGATGAATTTCGATTTACTGAGGTCGGCCGTTAGCAGTTCCCCTTCTTCCGAAATAGCAAGAGTGTTCGGAACGACAACTGAGTTGTTCCACCTAGTGAGTAGTGGTGGATTTTGGCTTATACAACTTTCATACACTTTTCGGTCAGACCGTTTCGAAAAGAGGCACTATTCTCTGTTTTCGCTCTTGTTAGAGCTCGTCAGTAACGCATGTTCTTGTTACTGCCAAGATCTGAAATCCGGTCACACTTTCGTGAACTTGCTAGGTTTGCATATGACAGCTCGATCGCGGCTTTTTTGGGATCAACGGCACTATGGTCATCACGGTTGACTGAAGAAAGCGTAGCTGGAGTTCAGCTCTCGGCTGGGGCGAGGATGCGCACTAGTGACGAGCTCTAACAAGAGTGAAGCGCGAGTATGGTGTTTGTCGAAAGGGGCTGCGATTAATTGGTAGTAATTTTCCATTTATATTTTAGTTAAGTTTCCACATAAGGTTAGAACACGCAAATGATGCTATGGAGTGATGTTTTGGGAGAACCAACTCGACATCCCTCAACGATTGGGGTAAACGGACTATGTTAGGTAAGCATATGCGTGCACAAACAGGCGCCGGTCGAATTGGACTGTACAGGATATTATAGACTTGTCAGTATGTCCAACGTTTTAATTATCTGCATAATTGATTGATTTTGTCTGCGCTAGTACTCTACTGAACTGAAACTGAAATCTTAGAACTTGTTTCAATCTGTAAACGGGTCTTGACTGCTTAACAATTCATGTCTGTTTTACACCTAAGTTGAATTAATACACGTCTATCCACACAACCAACGAGGGCGGTCGACGTGTTCTTGCTTGGCACAGTTTACGCATTTTTGCTCTTCTGTTATATGACTAAACATTTGTGAGTACATTTTTTTCTATTGTGACAACCATCTATTTGTTGTTAGTACAGTGCAGGTCTCCGTAGTGTTATCATACTGTGCTCTATCCTATCTTTCTGAGACATTTATTGATCCAAGTGTTATTTAGACCCACCATGTAATCGTTGGTTCGTGTGTAGATTTTCTCTACTGTTTACTTCAAGTTTGTTGGTACATAACAATATCCTTACTGCATTTGATCTAGTTTATCGCATGATGACGTAGTGTCAAGGTGGAAGCCTAATTCAGCTTGACTGAAGTATGAGGAAGATGGATTGATAATTCGTTTGGTACAACAGTACGGTACATCATGGCAATATGTATCCATTTTGACCATCTCCAAGTTTCCCTTATTGCGTTATATTTACTGTCACTGTCACGGGCGTTTGCAGTTCAAATTTGATTTGAATTTGATGACGGATGTGATTCCAAACGCTTTCGTCTTGCTTTGAATTTCTATACACAGTCCATAGCTGTGCTTAAAAGTAACCATATTGTGGTTAGATAGACCTCGTTGTTAATTAAGCAATTTAATTGTCATTATCATGGTGAGTGGTTTCAATCAGTCATTTGTTCTAGGAATCACGTGGTCATGTTGAATATAGACGAGAAATCAAGTGAAATTGTCTGCAATGTTGGTCCGGCCCAGTCTTATCAAACGCATAGTTATCGACATTGGCAGGTGACAGTTAGTATGCCGTTCCATTACCAGGTAACCGTGTAACAGAAAACATATATAAAACAACATTATTTAAGCGTGATAAATTTGTATTAATCAGAAAAACTGTGCGCAGGGTTGCCACACGAAATTATTTAATGTCTGTATGCAATCAATAGGTTCAAACTACTCATGACCACAAAACGAACGGTCAAGAACCATGCGAGGTAAAGACATCACATTTGGCATAATGCTTTTTCATAACGTTCACTATCTCAGTTCGTTAGGCGCACCTCTTAAGTGGCTTTGTGAGTCAGTAACAACATTCACATTCCTGAATACGAACACGCAGTTTCCCCGGTGCAGTCTGAGAGCTGAAGCCAACTGCTTCACGAGACCCTTTGACTGAAGAGGTAAAGTGACGTAATTCCTAACACATACGTAAATGTTTCATTTCCATTTAACAACTAATTGAGCAACCATCTCACATCGTACTATTTTAATGGGCTGGGGACTTGTCAAAAGTTACCTGCCTGATTTAACCACCTAAATACAATGAAGCGTTACTGTTCATAGATGCATTTGATACACCAAGAAAAAGTGGTGATGATGATAATAATAGTAACAATACGTGGTAACGCGTCTGCACGTCATTTAATTGACTGTCCATTAAGAAGCAACACACAGATAACCACTTGGTGGAGAGTGAAATGTCGAAAATGTATCCAACAAGTAGAGAAGAGTGAAAAAGAAGAGAGTGAGTATATTATCTGTGTAGCCTACTGCTTGGGACGGCAAAGAGTGCATTATCAAAACATCTGCAAGAATCCGACCTTCTAGCCCATCCTATAAAGGCATTTCATGGTATTTGTCAGACTGTGAATAAATGTGCGTTCGCCGCAGAGACTGAACCTTGATGCTTTATGACGGTTTGTGAATATCGATCATCTGCTTGGCTAACCTGGATGGGGTGGTAATCACATCAACATAGTCACTCATGCCAGCCAGAAGGGTTTGATGAACTACACTCTCACGGTCCTTCGGATTTGGGAAGTTGGAAGAAGGTTGGAACTTCGTCAAGAAAATCGGTACCAGTTTTTAGTACGCTGCCACCCGCTTTCTGCTTTGCTCTGTAAAATTTTTGGGCAGATTGCATTGATTTGGAATCCTAATCGTTCCCCTGTCTAGATCATGAACAAAAGTGGTGAAATGAATGAAGATTGTTTACTCTACACATTTGCTCAGTTGTTCATTTCTTTATGTATGGTTTTGCGTGTATAACTGAGAAGAGTGAACAACAAGGATGGTTAAGATTCGGCCTACATGACCATCTTAAAGCTTTTAAACTGAATATTCATTTTCAGACTTTTTTTATCCTCGCTGTCACAAACGCACTGCCTGATCTCTTCATTGTATATTGGTTGATATTCCCCGATACATGCAATTAAGAATAAGCACTGATATTTAGGCTGTTGTTCATATTTGACACCTATTACCTATGGCCAACAATTTTTTCATTCGTACGGTAAAACTGCTGTACTGCGACCTTGTGAATTGGACCTACAACTTTTGCCTTCAACTGTGACCCAAATTAGGGAAGGCTGCTCTGAATTTAGTAATGTGTTTCATTTTCACTTTTAACTCTCTTATCCTCAGTGATGCAACTTCTAAACTGGCTATCATGTTGAACTGAATGTAAACTGCAAACAAATTCGCGTATGCCAGCTATTTTCATGAGTTCCTATGAACTGTTGTTAACCCTCAGGTGACATCAGTAAATACTCCATGTAGTTGGAATAATGACTAGTTAGCCTCAGCTTACAAGTAATTTTAAAACGACGTTCGTGCAAAGCAGACAAAATAGTCATAGTGATGTGGGTGGATAATTCTCTAAATACTTACGATCTATATGGATGAGTCTGCATGTGATGGCATTTGCATTGTCAAATAACAGTTTTCCTCACCATTGTAGTTAGTTGTTTGCCTTGGAATGTCTTTTGGATTCGAACAACATGTGTACAGAAGTGTGAACAGTCAAAATAAACATCATCATCATCATAGACAGCAATACATCAGTGGTTCACACTGATGCTTAACTGACACACAACGATGAAGAAGAAACCAACCCTGTTTAGGAAGAGAGAAGGAAAAAGGGAGAGGATAGGGGACCTAACCGCTAAAAATATCTACGTCTACATTCAAACATACAACATCAAGGTGCCTACACCTTGCAAATAAACAACCGAGCTGTAAGTGAAAGTATGACGTCATCAGCAAGACAACTTCCTCACGGCTTTCACTGCCCCGCGTCATTAAGTGCACTTACTTCGCAGACAACTCTGCCAAACAACTACAATATTCACGCTACTGAGCTCGATTAGCCGCCATCTCACCTAACGTCTCCAGCTACCGACTTTGTGAGTTGCGTGGGCTCCAACCCAGGAGACGAACCCGATCTACAGTGACCAACCCCTTCGTGAACGATTTCGTTTGTGTACGCCAGACCATCATCTGTCCACATCGCACCTTACGCCAATCGACCGCAGCGTCGGCAAGCAGTGCTCGGTGTGGCAAGCGATTAGCTGGCATCCTTAGTACATGACCTAACCACCAAAAGAAACAGCATTAGAACACCAGAATTTGTTGTCCACTAACCAGCAAGGCGAGTAAATTGGCTTACACACGACTGTTCAGCGATCTTCTGTAATTATTTTCTAATAAAGGAAATAGTACGACATCTCTGTTATTGGTATTTTAAATATTACCATTACGAGCGATTCCTGCTGTCTTGCACACACTTTTTTTTAACGGAAGCAAATGTTTTTAAGAAAACAAAAAATAAACTATTAGTCTTTGTACCGCATATTTGCATTCATCTCATACCGTCTTACAACTGCATTGTATTTTGTCATACTGTCCTTAATGTGAGCCGTGCATCTCAGAAAGTCTTCGGAAAAACAGTTGACGTTGTATGTGAAGTGACTGGGACACTTTGATAAAACTAGTGTGGTTCATCGTAAACATAAAAGTATGTATTGCGAGTCCTAAACTTACTTGCCCAGAGGGTTCATGTATCCCTACTTTCCCGACCTGTCTAGATACGTTTTTATCTCATCCGGAAAGCTGAACTTGAAAACTACCGATTGCGTGTACGAAAATATATAGTGTTTCAATAAGTTATCGACATGAACGTTTTGTATGTATATTTCAAAACTGATTTGTTTTCTTACATTTGGATAGCATTAATGGTAGTCGCATGTTATAGCTGGGTATTCATCCCGCAATGTTCACGTGGGACATTTCTTTTCTTGAATTCACTTGATTGTATTGAAAAGCCATGACAAATATGTGTGAACAATCATGTGTGCTTTCATGTGTGTATTTTTGACTGATCTTTGAGCCTGAACAGCTGTTCCAATTTTTGTCGGCGCTGTTGTCTTTACGAGCCATCCTGACTGAATGGCATGTTGTGAACCTTCATGATGGGCACCTAGCAAGCGGATAGATAGAAAAACTTGCCGCTCGACCTTATCTAGCACACGCCTATTCACTCACTCAAGTGACAAAGAGGTGTACTACCAGTTAAAGGTGGCGAAAGGCGCCACTCCGTTGTGTATGTACAGAATGTCGTCTAGACAGACACCGGGTATCAAGATGGAATTAACATGCCTACATTAAATTTCGTTGTTTTTTCCTTACTTTTTTCATTTCAGTGCGCTTGTGTACGTCATGAGCAGCTGATGCTGTAGTTTGACAGGGCAAGGAATGTGTGCATGTGTGAGTAAGAACGATGCGCGGAACAACCGCATCTCGGTGGTCTGCGGAGTGAGAAGATATTGAATTTGATGTGGGCGGGTGGGCGACGCTGAGTGAAATTTGTGAATACCTTGTGCACATAAGGTGTATGCGCAAAAAGACTTCACTGACTGTTCCTTTGGCGGCTAGACACATTTAAAAAATATGTTAGTATTCTGCCTGGATAAGTTGCTTATCTTTGAATAGTAGTTAAATGATATTTATGTATCATGCATCACCACTGTGCATACTAAGACTAGGTCTGGCATCTAACATACTGCTTTTTGAACTCCGCCTCATGACCACCATTAATGGTGCGAACACCGTATTTAGAAACACACTTGATTGAAACGACTGAGAGGTTACTGTGACCTAGTGGGATTTGGAACCCTATGCAATAGAAGGGAATTATAGTGTTTTAGCGCTATGGGTAACAACAATTTATGTTTCTAGAACATTTAATGATCTACCTGAAACAAATAAATTCGCCGAGTTAGGGCAAAAACAATACACTGTTGAATACTTGAAGTATTTATCAACTATTAAGTATTTTTTATAATTCAATCGACATTACAAAGTCAAAGAAACTTTCTAGATGTTCAACTGGGTGATTTTCACTTGATCTGTCTACAGCCTTTATGGAACATGTACCTTGGATCACATTCAACGATAAAACTGGTCTAGTTTTGCTTTTAATTACTGACTGACTGAAAGTAACACACTGTACTTAGCAGGCGGGCAATATCTTTCGTTTCTGTCATGGATAAACTGACTGGTTAATCCTGAAGCTTTTACGGTAAGCTGACTTAAACCAAGCGCTCTCTACACACGCGGAGTTGTT
>JTDE01000370.1:119412-172923 GCA_014338405.1 Paragonimus skrjabini miyazakii
TGTTTACAATGAATGAAAATTAACACGGATTTTTTCGCAGGGTCACTCTACAGTCAGGTTCTCTAAGACAATCAAATCGCGAAATTGAATACCACTCACACTTGATTGCAGCCTTCGCATTTGACTGCTGCCGAATCCATGTCTTTCACCCACTTGAAAACAACTAATTTGACTGAAACTGCCATCGATTTTATATAATTGCTGTTTTCCCCCCTGTGAGTTGTGATTGAATTCTTGTGAGATTGTCCAGCTGTTCACCTTGAGGAACAGCACAGTCATAGGACAATCAACCGAATTTGAAAACAACTAATTTGACTGAAACTGCCATCGATTTTATATAATTGCTGTTTCCCCCCCCGGTGAGTTGTGATTGAATTCTTGTGAGATTGTCCAGCTGTTCACCTTGAGGAACAGCACAGTCATAAGACAATCAACCGAATTTGGTACATCCCACTCTGTGTGTTGATCACAGTCGAGACGTTGATTGAGGCGTGGCCAAAACTAATTTCGAAGTTCAAGTCAAATTATATCCGTTTGTGTACGGTACTGAGATCTGTAAGCGCTGCTATAATGATAAAAGCTATTTATCAACAAACAGTAAGCAAAAAATACAGGACAATAACTTCTGGTAGTGATTCGAATACATACATAACTTCACTGTTATGCATGAGCTCAAGGTGATTATAGGATAAACCATTGTGAACGAGCAAACAAATGGTTTGAATATACAGACTCAATGAAGAAGGTTACTTGGCAATCAAAAGAGGAAATGTTGGAGTGACTTTTTATCTCCGAATTGCCTTGTTTTAAAATCTTTGTGTAAAATAGTTCACTCCCTTAGTTGTAACTTTCTCCTGATAGATGTAATTTGGATTCTGTTTAAATCTATATCCGTTTTACTGACAGCCGCTAAGATTGGGGTAGTGGATTATGAGTAGTTTGTTTTGAACGATGACAAGGGGATTTATTGACAACGGATTCCTATTGGACGAAATGACGGAGTGGATGTGTGATCTAAGTTGACACACGTAAAGGCGGTTGGAACTAACCATACACTTGTTGAGTCCACATAACGATAGACCTGTTGATGAAAGAAAGGTACGCATATTTCTTTGATTTACCTCTGTCTTATCAAGACTTATCGAGAGAACAGCTAACACTGATTTGAATATTTCCAGACCGGAAATGAATATCAGGGCGTGGTTCATTCCAGATGACAGCTAATCGAATATAGGCAGTATAGGTTTATGAGTTGATCATTAATTTGAGGAGCTGTGTTAGTTTTTCCGTGAAAAAGAAGGTTTACTTTATTTCGGTGTGTATGAGTATATTATGATTGATGAAGAAAGAGCCCATTTACTTGTATGTAATGCTGTTCGTTTTGTTAGATTAATGGACTTTAAGAAAATCTGTTTTGTCAAGGTTATTTATATCATAGCCTGTTGATTACGTTCACGTTAAAAGCAACAAATCATCACATACCAGTACTCATCCTCAAGCCATACATCATCAGTACCGGTCTCTTTCCTGTTTCTACTCATCAAATGAAGACAATCTAAATGAGTTCCGAACCAGTAACCTCCATGTTTTATGAATCAAGTTCCTATCTACTCAATCACTTCTCCTGTAAGGATCGCTAATGATAGGCGGTCTAAAATAATTGGTGCGTGTGTGATACAGATGTACATAGAAGCCCAATAACACATCCTAATGATCTTAATCGTTTTGCTACTGATGGTGCTCACGGAATCAATTGGTGAATGGGTATGGGCTTGACTCATAAAACACGAAGGTAGCCGTTTTAATCATCGGTCCAACTGCATTTTTCCTTAATTGATAGATGCCAGGAGAGACTAAGATATTAATCATGAAGTGTCCAGTTGGAAGGAAAACCGAAAGACACTTGTAGTAAAATCACTATCACAACCTTTATGATAACTACTAGTTCAAATTGAACATGATATGGGCTACTTTGTCCAGCCAGTCGATGAAGTGTCACCATACCGAATTAAATTGTTGATGTGTGACTCATCCTTACAAAAGTTACTTATGATTAGAAGGTGAATAACCTCAGTAAAATTACACATATAATATATGAATAGCAGTGTACCAAATACAAGTGAAAAACAAAAACTCTATAACAAAATATTTGTACCTATAGAAATCCGGGTAGCGCAGAAGAAGTGAATTTGGCAGTTGCGAATCAGCAGTTGTGAGGGTGTGAGCTTGTGGGGTATGACGGACGAATGGGTTGATGTCACAATGGTCTTTAACATGTAATTGTTTTGCTGGATAAAGGTATACAAATCCTGGAATCCAAAATCCTCATCGTAGGATTGTGTACCGTTTAGCTCATGTGACGGCGTCAAGGCAGGGTGTGTTGTTCAATACGACTTGCAGCACTGAAACGCCACATGGGAGCGTGTGACAAAACCTGAATAGTTGTCGTGGCGGTGTTTATGGCCAAGGTCCATTCCAAACAATGAACTAGATAATGTGTCGATGGTACTGACAACCAACGTTGTTGACAGAGTTGGAACTGCGGACCATGTGGGGCGTTGATTACCAGACATTATTTTGGGCGCCCCTTGTCAGACGCTGTACCAGGCGTTGATCAACTAAACACAGCTGCTTTTAAAGTTCGCATTAGCTTCTGAAATGTGAATCAGAGGGGTGTCAATGTCAGGACACGTTACATGCTAGATACGATGTGTTAGAGAGGCAATCGACCTGACTGCGTACATGACAGGTTTGTCGTGATGTTTCGGTTGACCGAAAAGAGGTCTGTTACCTCTGAATGAGGTCATTCGAATCCCCACAGATTTCCGAACAAAAAATCAATCTGGACGCACGGTGACAAAACAAAGATTGCCAGCCCCAACCTCCCTTGAACTACACTTACTTAATAAGTCCAACCGAGGACAAAAAGTGTAACCGTGGGACGTTCGTTCAAAACTGAGTCCGGAAATTACGACATACTACACAGCTGCTGATGCCCGTGTTCGACTAAATCCACTACATATAGCAAAGCTACAAATTAATCACATTACGACAATCCAAAGATCATAACCATTCGATTACTTGTCTTATGGACACGACTGGTGATAGAGACCATTTCGCATATGGATCAAGTGTCCGCGGCCCATGTATGTGACATCCCAAGAAAGCGCAAGAGAGGCACAGAGATGTGAATCACTACCCAGTCATTTGACTGCAATCGTTCTTCATTTGGTTATGAACTGCAAAACTCCGTTTGAATAGTAGTATAAATACAATACCCCTGAATCATTAACTGATTACCGATTTAACTTACAGTGTTTTACCAAACTATATTGGACTGGTGTGCTTAATCCATTGTGCTGTCAACCTGCAAAGATCAGTATCATATCTATTTAGCCAGCAAACGGCTAACTCATTGCTATTATAGGTTACTCATTTAGTTTAAAGTTCTCCTAGTCATCTGTGTGGTTAAACTATTAGTTGTTCTCCGGGGTTCAGTCATTATGTTCTTCAAGCACAAATCAGTCCAATGTTGGTTTCTGCGAGTGAATGCTTACTTGGTCTTGCCACTGGAAGACAATTCAGTCTTGTGCCAATTTGTAGCAGTCTATCTCAGTTGATATATGCGAAAATAAAACCCACACATGGCTCTGACATGCGACATGATGTATCTAAGACTTTTCTTGGGATCCTTGTCATCTGAGAATGAAAACAGCCAATCATTTCATTAAGGTGGAATTGAACTTTATAATTTACGTAGATTTGTGTTGTAGGTATAACCGACAACAAACGGAATCGCCTCAACATCCTAGCTGTGCTTTCATTGGTTCTTTGACTCATGCGAAGGGGGACACGCGATGTAAACGTCACACCTACATCCAATAATGGTGCACAGAATAATGTTTGAAAAAAGGTTTAACAAAAGTTGGAGTCCTCGATTAAATCCGAATTTGAAATAACATACTTATCTGCAGAAAAGTAAACAACGTAATTTTTTCAGCAACCAAATCAACTGAATCACTGTAATGTTGATGTTCCAGGATGCTATCTACCAGGCTCACCCAATTCATGACCGGGGTCGTCTTTCCTAGAAATCCTCGCGCAGAAAGTCTGAACGAGATTCTGACCAACATCAGTGATCATGTTACCAGTCAACTTTTATGCTTTGTAATCCTGGTCCAATGAACACTGTTTTCTGATATGACTGTTCGCTATCGTTGGCGAATAATTCGCCAGCACCTTGGTGATCTGAATAGACACGGTCCATTGTGCGCTGCCAATTTGCGTTGGTCCACTTAGACCGAAATTCTTATGATGCTCATTATCGACCGGATGTTCGGCTAATGGTTTTGCTCTGGTCGTACACGGTGCAAGCTGACTACCTGAACAACTAAATCTTAGCGAGTCACGTGTCACGAATGGAACTGAGTTACCCGGTAGCTATTCTAATGTTGTAATTGTCCGCTTCATGTCAAGCCTCGCGCATGGAAAGAAAAATTAAACATTCAAACGTCTCATAAAAAATGCACCGTCTCCTTGTGCATACGATTAGTGCATACGGCATCCATACGGACTCATAGTAGTGACTAATCTTGATCGAGTATCGTGTGATAGGCGGCGCCATTACAGCCAGTACCGGGTGTTCTACGGGCGGAAGCAGGTACTGCTAACCATGTTAGCTGTGGGTGGTATGAAATTGGTGACCTTTTATTAGACCGTAACAAAAAAAATTAGCATTTTAACAAAGACGGAATTCCCGGAAAGGAAAACTATTCATATATTCTAGTTACAAAACTTGAAAAAGGTACAGTTGATGTTAAGCAGAAATAGAGTTTAAAGCAAAACTGACTGTGTGCTACTCTATTGATTTATGTCATATCATGGAATTAACTGTTTCAGATTTGATCCTTTCTGATAGCTTCAAAAAAAACCATCCTCACGGGGTTAGACTCTTTAAAATTGACGTTGATTAGACATGCCAAACAAAATCGTTGTTATTTTAATGGTATATAATTACATCGTCGTTTCAGAAGGCATATATTCCTTCTTATCCTAATCACTGTGATATATTACTAACAAGCACTAATCAATTCTGTGTTACTCATTCTATCAACTGGAGATTTTTAAGCTCTCACGATGAAAAACAATTAATTATATCCGAATTCAAATTATTTTTAAATGTCAGTCCAGTTTCAGTCAGCCGGTACGTGCGAACTGTGATCAAGTTGGCCACACAATTGTTTCTGATAATGAAAAGGAGTACTTACCAAACTAAGTAAGTTTCACGTTTGTGGGCCTCTTGAAAAACATTAGGGTAAATGTCTAGTAGATTAATCGAAGCGTTTTCCAGTTATGGCTCAATTAGGCTGACAATAGGTGAAAAAATACAACCACATCTCTTTGGTTCACAATGTTTTAGGAAATCAGCAGTGCTGGATGCATTTGTTTTCCTGTTTCTTTAAACACATTTTCAAAAGGAACAAGCAAGTTAACAATTTTACCGCTTTCGGCATTATCAAAGCGCCACTCTTCTCGCCCAAACGAGGCTCGGACACACGCGTACAGCTTGAATACGCACACACACATCCGCGAGTCACGCATATACGAACATATGCTTGGGGCAGTTCAGAAAAACAGGTCAAAGTCAAACATACCAAGTTTAATTTATTGTGTATTTTTCTTGACCTCGCTCCGTTTCTGCGCCGTTCTTAAGATAAATCAAAAATAGTTCAGAGCTCGGAGCGCCTATTGTGCACGTTCTATCATACCGTGTATACTTTACGACCGCATCCAACGAGACACGCCAACTGGTATTACATCTTTCAGATAGGTCGCCATTTTTTAAACTTCTCATAGCCTACAGTATCATTTGCTATTACATTCTGGTCTTAAAAGTATGTTCGTCTCACTAAACTAGTTTAGTAGAGATCTTGTGGCTCTGATAAATAACACTAAAGACAAGGCCAAATAAACCCAGACCTGTTTATTGCGATAAAACCTAGATTTACACACCCCATCGAATAAACGAAAAGGTATGCAAAGCAACTGCTTACAAATAACACACATGAATGCAAATTGACAAAACTTGACTGTATTTAAGGGGACAAGTTTGCGATTTTCTTCACATACTACTGAATAATATAATTTGTGATGGAACACACAATCCGTTCTCTAAATCATCGTCAATTTAAAATACATGAAAATTTTACGAACTCACTTTTGTTCAGCTCGTCAACTTTCGTATCTATTAATCAATTTTATGTTCCCAAATTAACCAACCTAAATTGTATCGTCGCTCAGAGTAGTAAGTTTATTCTGGTTCATTCCAGCCCTAAATCGAAATCTAATTTAGGTTAACTAAGGCTATCACTGTTGAACAACAAACAGCTGATAGGATACAAATCTGTCACTTTCGCTGGACTGTCTTAGAGGCCGTAGATTTCGTATGTGTACTAAATTGCTTAACCAACCACGACCGGTTATCTTGCATTAGGATGGACACAGTGAGCTGCTTTTTTAAACATTCAAGCATAACGCCGGCTGCTTCACTGTTCGGTAAAATGCGCTCTATAAATTGCGATGTATTTCGTTTAAATACTGGCCGGTTAGATACTTAGTCCCAAATGTAGGCAAATACACGGCGCATACTGGTCCATACGTTCGACTGTTTGTAGTTTATCTGCTTAGTTCATCCAGCCTCTAAGGGAATCAACACAATGGCTTTTTACACGGTACTATTAGAAGGAAATAAGTACCGACAAAACAGGAAACATCAGGGTAATCGCCAGTGAATCCTAATCACAAAATTGATATTAAGAAGGTATTTAGATTGTTCATAAGGTCTTATCATGGCAACCAAAACAACTTTAATAGCGCATCTTGATCACAACTTAATCGAATGACCCTTAGTTCCCTACTCCCTTTGCCAAGACTTTTTCATACACAATTTGTGGCTCTCATGGTTTTGATCACATCATTCCTGATACACATATGGTAACGCTATTGACTCAAACTGGGTGACAATAAACGTGTGGAACTTTTACGACACCTGTTTCTTTTTAAAGTGCTTCAGTATCATTTTTTTATTGATTCCTTGTCAGGTTACAACAATGTAAGCAATTTCTCTGATATCGCTTCTGTATATGGTGTATCAAGAGTCCTGCAAACTAAATGGTTTATACTAGTGCATTAGGCCAAAGAGTGGAAATAGACATATTGCATTATAAAGTCACAGCAGTGCACGAGGGCTTAAATTAACATGCGTTTAAAGCAAGTAAGATCAACGATCGGCATGCAATGAGGGTTATTCGATTTATCCGGGTCAACTATCTTCTGTTCATCTCCCCCGTATGTTCTTGTTACCATGATCCACTGTAACCTGTTGACCCTGCTTGCCAACGTAAGCTTTGTCACATTAACGGGACTTTAAGGCAATGTACCCGTTGCTACTCTCTTTTCCATTGATTCGTTTAAGTTGAACGAGTGGAACAAGAGAAACTCTTCTAGTCACTTTAAACTGACTTCTAATCCGTTAAGTATAATATAAAGAGTCACAAAATACAATCGAGCCACCTTAAAATGGAATTGTTTGGCCACGAAAGAATCGGCACTGAGTAATGCAGATTTTTCCTTTTATACCGGTAGCCCATAAACTCTTTTATTTAGCCAGTTTTTCTTCATCAAGCCGCATTCGCTGACTAGTTTAACCAAGCTGACATGATGACCAACGGCAGAAAACGTTTACTCGTCACATTTTGTCTTTTATGACTCAAAGCGTATTATCTAAGTTTGCTGAGTTCGCTGCCGGATAGCAAAATGGACAGAGGTAATTAGAATCGGATAGCTGATAACCATACGGCTAGTGACAGCAACTCTTCGTACTTTTGTTTGTCTATTTGATGAAATTCATGCAAACTGAGGGAATGAGACAACATATTGTTCGTTTGGTTGTCTCACTATCGTCGTCGTCGTTGTTGCCTATTGCTAGGCCTTGATCAGTTACCTGACATCTACTGAGTAGTGTTTATTCATCCAGTTATTAGTACATTCGAACCAACACAAGTGTATCGCTTTCGGCATACTAATCATCAAAGTTAAAGAAGTGGCGATCGATTAGACTGTGAAAGATTTACACGGTTTTGTCAAAAAAAGTTAGATGAAAGAGTATGCACGTGAAGACACACGATTGAACCAATCCATAAACGGTCTGTTACCTCAATAATTGGGCGTAGTGGGTTGGTTTTCTTGGGCTGCAGCGACTCACTGGAAGTGCGTTCGTTATCATTACTGTAGGTTTAGAATGACCAGCCATCTTTACATGTCGGTGCCTACCCACAACGAGTTGTACTGGAGTTTATGTTATATTTTGGCTAAAACACTGTCGTCTGCAGGACAAATAGATACTGAATGCGAAGCGGACAGTTACAACGGGCTCAAGTGAATGTCACTGAGTAGAAGAAGAAATAACATTTGATAACGTCACCTAGGCGAACGATGCCTAGAAGCGTAAGCGTATAAAAATACACTTAAGTTAGAACATGATCCTTGCCCTTTCTCATGCCATGTCTGAGCTGGCTAGTGGTGAATGTTTATGTTATCTAACCATATAAGTGTTGTACGTATGAACTGGACGAACTGAACGCTGGAAACCACCTTGTATATGTTTTGCTTAAGAGTGTATTTTACCAACTTAAATCGATGGCATGACGTTTAGTTGAATACTACCAGTTAGTGTCAAGTACTGTTTAAACAAACAACTAAAGAGGAAACCAAACTCTCAAATGATTTTCTTTTAAGTTTATTGACGACAGGTTTAATAAACAATCCATAGTTACATCACAGAGTTGAAATGGGCATTCGACCATAGATAAAACCAAATCATATGACCCCCGATAGGGTAAATTATAGGATCCCCAAAAACTGTCCGTTAATAGACGAACTGTTTGCATATTCCGACAGTAATCGAGTTATTGATGATTAGCCTCATGTGTTGGCCCACTTTTGAATGGTAGACTGAAGGAGTTTAGAGTCTGCGACCACAGAGTGTTCTAATTTACCCAGGCCAACCTATCAGTAATGCACTCCTAATTTTGCAGATACAGACCACCAAAGAAACTCAATCCGGGTGTCCTGCATAGTTCACAAATAACTAATCAACACTCACTTAACAGATTATAGTCGCTCCTTAATCGATGATTACCAGTTTGGACAAGCAGACTACTGACGGTGGAAGGACAGATTTGAAATTTAGGGTTGCATAACATTTTGCGTTCTAACCTAAGTATCAACAACAATAATAAGCAGTCACACTTATTTTACGAATGTTGAACGGGGACAGAGAGCAGTCGCTTTGAAATCGATGAGGTTCAGAATTGTATTGAGTCCGCTCAGTGTATGTTCACATAAGCATTTTTTCCTGGGATATGGCTAAAAATGAGAGATGTCACATTTCTATATTACTGATGAGTAGTCGGGGGTCTAGTTAATTTCAAGTTGAACATCATCCACATTTGGTTGTTGAGCGTTCACATATAATAACTCGGTCGTGCCTATTGTGAGGCCAATGGCTCAGCAGTCAACATGGTTGCCTCACGAAAGCGTGATCGGAGTTCTAGTTCCGGCAGCGCCAAGGATATACACTATTGACGAGCTCTAATGAGAGTGAAATGCAAGTCTAGTGTGTCTGTTCGAAAGGGGCCGGCTGCAAAGTCTACGGGAGTGCGACAGCTGCGATCAATTGTGAGTGATGTTAAACCTGAAATGACGCATTTATTTGGTCGATTCATGTAGGGACAAGTTTCGTTGCATCTTTAAAATTTAGGCCGCAGGTGGCCACATGTGGACAGTGGGATCTAAAGGGTTACACAAGGTTACATTACGTTGCTAAATGTCTGTTTGATCGTTCCTTGTCAAATGGCATTTTAACTGAGAGTTTTGAAACAGTTCTCAGTCGTCCAAAGATGGACGTAAAGATGGCCTAGCAAACTATCGACTGTTGGTGCTACTTTCGGCTACCTGTAAAGCAATGAACAATTTACTGCATGCTTCACTCCGAACAAGGTTAGCGGACCTCGAGCTTATTACCAAGACGCAGCGTAGCTTCAGTGTAGAATCTTGAGGTGTCAAACCCGGCGATCGCACATGACTATTTAGGGAGGTTGCCAATGTAAGTTTGGTGACTGAGTTGATTTGGCCTCTCCGAAGCCGGTGACAGGATTGGTTACTCCATCTTGTCACAGAAACTTTGTAATTTTGCCCTTACTGAATGCTTACTCACGTGGCTTGATGATTATCCGAATAAACGCAGGCTCAACGTCGGGGCGAATACAGTCTTCAGAGTAGCTTACTACTAACAACTGCGTTCCGCAAGGATCAATCTTAAGAATGTTGTTATTCATTCTTTTCGTCCTTTAACAACCCAGCACTGTGGAATCCCTGATGCAGTTGTACGGTAATATCACAAAACTCCGGCGTGTTTTACAATGTGTGTAGAATGTGGTAGTTTTACAGGGCGATTTAAACCATGTAAACCAGTGGTTCATAGAAATTAATTTGTTGTTCACTGGTAACAAATGGAAAATCATGCAAGTTCGCTATCAAAATTGTGCAGACTACTTAGTAACATCGATATACTCGTATCAATATGCGAACGTGACTTAGGGGTCCCAGCGACAGACGGTTTCGGACTGTGTATAAATTGCGCTATGATGACTAAAAAGGCACAAATGTCCTTAAACTTAACAAGGAGAATTCGTGTGGCACTCCCCGTGAAGTTCCTCCACTATGTTCGCCTCTGCAATATATATGTATATTTACAACAAAAAAGGGATGTTAACCTTTGTGATTACTGGTGTAATTCCAAAAGATTTTTCGCTGTCAAACTCGACTTTTGCTTTGGAAAGCTGTACGAACTTCGTGTTGTCCATACTGAAGATAGTAAGTTTTTGAAAAATACAGAACATAAGCTACCTTAACAAACATGAGGACAAAATCTTAGTAACTTTAACGCACTTCCAAAACTTGTGTAACTTATTCATTCAGCAAAAATCATATGATGATATCTTAACTTTTCAATATGTAGCAGGTTGCACCAAAAAGCCTTAGCTGCTTTCTAGGTAACGAGGATTACTTCATCACTATTCTCGTTCTCCGCTTATGCGAGTATTTCATACAATAATCCCTCACAGAAATCAGATGTTCTTTCATGATCGTCGACCAAGTAAATCAGCCGGGTGACAGTATGCTTGGCAAATCAGGATAATCATAAATATTGCACGGACAATCATGGAACCTCTTGTTCCAATTGCAACTTGTAGATGAATAATTAAATTAAACCTCTTTACTCAGAAAAAAACGCTGTTTGGGTTTAGCTTTGCATGCATAGGTTTATATTTTCCATCAAGACAAATAAAAGCCCCCGACAACTGCTCAGCAAATCTACAGTTGTTGACGAAAGTTCGCAAGAAAAATGATTGGCGCCACTACAGGTGGACATCAAGAGGTTTAGGAGCAGTGACAAGCGAAACTTGTGTTGAGAACGCTCAGGAAGGACAACTGTGGTGGGAAGCTCCCCACCTCCTTTACCCATGAGTGCCTATACAAATCTTCTGATTGTTAGGCCGTACTCACCAGCCTGTTTGGCTTGATTAAACACGCAGTAAAATCAAATGTTACATTACTAACATTGACTGCTACAAGTTAACATCTAATCAACAGTCATATTTATTAATGACAAACTATGTGCCCATGACAGTTGGATGATTAGATATTCATCTGAATTAGTCAAACTATATTCGCGAGTCTCAACCTGTAAGTCCAAATGAGGACGGCGCCAGACATGAAAATTAGCTTCCTTCGAGTGCATAGCAGGAACCGCTATGATCTTATCTTGATTTTAGTTTCCTACGATAATAAATACTCATAGGTTCAATTCAGATAATTATGATGCACATGTGACAAACGCAAATGGATAACAATTTATCTGAAAATCTAATAAGCCACTAGGGTTATTTATTATGGTCAACCCGTTAGAATGATCCAGTTGCAAATAAATGTCAGATTGTTAGATTAACTATTTAACCATTCACTTAACTTGTGATTCTCTTTGTTATACATGACATTTACACATCTAAAAGTAGAGACAACTCGGAATATGAATGATACACAAACAGGACTATTGTGGTTTATAGTTTCCTCAAATAGCAACAAACTGGCTGATGGCCAGTGGACATCCAAATGAGTTGCTTTTGTTTGTTTAAATAGGTGAAATGTAGGCCATGACTACGAATAAGAAAAAAAATGTTTACAAGTTAAAAATTCATTGAAACTGTATTCAGTTAAGCAACACGAACTGGAACGCCAGGTAAGCTGGTGATTCTGGCTGAAAGTGAACTTATTCCGGGAGCCCGAATGAAGTGTACTATACAGATGAGTCCATAATGAAACAAAAGAAAGCGAATATAGAGCAGTAAAGTGGGGATACACTAAATTCGGTCACTGATTAATGTCGTGGCATAATAATTACACTATTTGGACTCAGGAACTTGCATGGGTCGCACGAGGGCCAAACCGGTGGTCATTATTGAATAGGGGCAAATAATTCATAACTACTCTATCCGTAGCCGCTACACATCTTAACTTGTATGTGTCTGTCGTGGAAGACAGCCAACTATTGTGTCCGGGAAAAACGGATTCTCTAGAGCGTTATGCGATCTTACGAAGACCCTTGGTTGCGCATTTGTCCAAATACGCCTCTTGATTCTTTTGAGGTGACCACAAGGATGTAGATTAATGCATCCGTCATCATCTTGGCGATAGGTGCTTCCGAATGGATTGCCTCAGTGCTTATACTCCGGCTATTCTGTTTGGTGTATGTCATTTGCCCCACGATAATAACAGAGCAGGCATCCATAACTGCGCAACACCTGTGGCAAACGTGCGTGTTCAGACCCACGGAGTTCATGATTACACCAATCAAATGAAACTTGCAAATTGTGGATTAGTATTGCCCCCATGTTGGTTGTCAATCAAAACTGTTGATGTATATACGTTTAGGTACACATGTGACATTTTTGTTTCTCAAACGGACAAACCGTCAATAACTGTACTATACATGGGACTCACTGTCTTTGGTGCAAATGCATGAGTAATGCAGATATGGCCAGAGTAGTGATTAAGACTGTCAGAAGATCGACAAAACTGCGAAGGGGAGCGATACAATTTTGAGCAGTTTGATTCCACTTGAACACCTCACCACAGAAACGTATATTAGACAAATAGATAAAAAGATATGATGGAAGTAAAATAGTCGATATTTTGATGCTCAGAGTACTGAAGACTGGGATATTGTCATCTGTGCCGAATGAAGCATAACAAGGACGAGAGAGAAGTGAAGAAAAAAATTAACAGATAGAAGGCTAACCTTCCTTAAACAAAGGCCAGTCAGCTAACAAAACAGCGAAGCATCCTAGAATTAGCGGTTACTTGATTTCCTATGGTTGGCTGGACCTGAGTTGAAACTCACTAGATAATCTATAAGAAAATAATTGTTCTAGAACCCACCAACTTAGGTCAACAAGCACTCACTTTCAATTACATTAGATACAGAGTAGGTTCAATCATCCTATTGTTTAATGTGCAGAATTAAACTGCTATCTACAGTCGTTGGCTGCCGCTATTCCCCTCTTTCCAAATATGAACTCTTCTATTCGGTGAAAGCAGTAAATTATGGGGTCTTAGAAAAAAATGAGTATTGTAATGATGGTTCTTCTGAAGCCATGCTCACCAAATTATTCGTGTAGTCAAACGTTTTTGTGCAACTAAACAAAATGTTATGAATTGAAATAGTTTGAGAATGTTTGCTCATATATTCCTTGACGTATTCAATGGTTTGAAACTGTAATGGACGCACAGTGCAGGGGTTTCAATAAAAATGATTGGGAGGATAAGTGATCGTAAAGCTAAAATAGTACGTAAAAGAAGGAAAGTATGAAAGAGTAGCAAAAGTTGAGTTTAACTATACCAAATCGAACATGCAATAATAAAAAGCAGTTGGAAATTATAAAAAATAATACACGCAGTTTCATTCAGTCTAAGAAGACGTGGGAAAGTCTTTGGTACAAAATGTTGACTAGGTACGCGAGAATTTCACAACACATGGTGAATTTGATGGAGAATTTTGTGTGCTACAAGTGAATCTCTTCTATCATATCGTAAGTGCACGGAGAACTGCCCAGATCCAGAAGCCTGTGTTACATACGGTTACAAACAAAATGTTTTACCCCGCTTCATCGGCCTTCGTCACATTTCCTTAACAAGGGCAGCAGCATTCACGAAATAAGGGTACTAAACCTGAATACCCTACATACGTTGAGAACGCAATATTGGGTTGAACATTACCAGAAAGCTGACAAATTGATTAACTTGATACTTGAGTTGTGGTTTAGAAACAAACTGCGATGCCCTGAAATTATTATTCCGAAGTCCGGATTAGGAATGATGGTACCCATAAATTCGCCCACAAGAAAACACTGTGAGTGGTAATAGTGAGCAGGATGAATTTTCTTGCAATCGATTAGATTAAACAACAGTGGTGCAGAACCTTCCCATCCTAATACAACTCCTCTGTTTCTGTCGTAAGGTCTACAGTGCGCCAACTTTTCGCGTCATCAGAATGTGACATTAGCGGAGTAGTTATAACCCGTGGGATTTCGGTCACAAGAAGAAAAAGTAACAGTTGTTTTAGTATGACACTCTGAGGCATGCTACTCTTCACGTGTTACCTCCACCTATATAAATAGAGATCCTTGTGGTAATCAATTAACCAAAGAAACGCTGTCTCTAGTACACTATACTAACGTCGCCTCATGCGCAAGACTGATTGGTTTGAATGATTTAGAAACGTCCAAGAAATTCGATTTGCCTTCATCAGCCGCCTTTATTCATCATACACAAGCTGTTGTACTGTTAACAAAACCGGAGATACCCACTCGGGACCGGTGTTACCTAATGACACTTTAAAACACGAATCCTTCGTCAATTGCCAGTGTATTAATTAAAAGTTTGTCTTCGTTCACAGACTGCCCGATAATTTTACGCATGCTATTTGTAGCTGACCGTGTATAGGACGTCGGTTTGAATGTTATGGTCCTAATTCACCACTTACTTTGTTCGTGTCTAAACAGACCGCTACACGGTAATAATTGGCCAACAACTGTTCAGACACTTCGAAACTTGGAGTTTATCGCCCACTAAGTCATCTTAATGGCTGCCTATAGATGAACATACACGTACGCGCCAGACCTTGTGATGGATTTGTCACCTGGACGATAATTGAATTTTTCGACGGCCAACATGAAACGGAAGCTTTGATTTCTGTCTTGGTTCCAGTTTGCGCATACACGTTGTACGTAACCAGTCCGTCTCATCGAAAAATTCAATTTGTCCATGAATCTGTATAGTTTGGATTGCGAAAGTGTGTTTGTTCGTGTGTACGCGTGTATGTGCGCTATGGTTACACGAACCAGCGAAATCCAATTACTGACAATTGGTCGCTTCCTATGTTATCCTCCTCCGCTTTCACGACACACATGTGTCCTCATGTTTGGAATTAGGTAACATGATCTGGACAGCGACACAACCACTTATATGAGTCGCCTGTTACACGCCAGGCACGGGTCTTCCTACAACGTTTCTAGTGTTGACAGTCGCTCGTTGTGTGTAACACAAGTGTGGAGTAACCGATTCGGTGTTTTGCAAAGAGGTTCTATAGCTAGGCCGATGAATGGATAAGAATTCTTAAATGTTCTCCGACGTATGCGCTTCTAACAAAAGATGGACCATTCAGGGCAGGATAGTGAGGGTGGTTTCACATTGTTGAATACGTCCATGCATGAATGACTAAGTGGTGGCTCACCTGAGGACCAACAAGTGATGGAAAATAGATGTTTGTGCTGGCTGAACCTACCAGACAGTACGATTTTCACATTCAGATAAGTTCTGGGATAAAAAAAAACTTCGAAAGTGCACACCCGAATGACGTTTTGCTTGTGTGTGTGTGTGTGATGCACTGAATCACCCAAACAGCAAATCGAATTGCGGCTATTGTGTAGGTTATGAGACGAGCAACTTGTTCAGTTTTTATTAATCCTACCTTAACCTTCATAAGATCACCAAGCTTAAACGTTACTCTATCATCGCTCATGAATGATGTTTAGCTACAGTGAACGATTCGGAAGTAGATACTCAAGGTTGACGACATTCGATTTAGTTTGACACGTTACAGTGGTCTAAGCCGAAGGATACTTGCGCATAACACTTGCCACAAGTGGCCTGGGCTGTACCGCGTGTGATTCCACCCACAAGACCTGCATCCATTGTAAACTAGAAGGAATAAATCCAGAAGGCGTGCGACTGGGGGCTTTGTAGTCTAGCCGACCAATACTGATTAGCTAGATGGCAAACAAGTATTAAGTTGAAACTCTCACCTCTAAGGTACATAACCTAGAGACTCCCATGGGAAGATCTAAGCTAGGAAGACAGATACAGAAAATGTGGGACAAGAAGCAGTTAAATATATGTGATGTCATTACATTCTAAAGAGCATGAGGAAGGAGGACAAAAAAATAAAGTTGGATAGATAACCAATCAAAGAGATTTAACACGCAATGCATCAACAAGACTGAATAGAAAAAAGAGAGACAAGGCCACCATGGTCCGGTTTCTGAAAGGACAACGCGTGATTTGACGAACGACTGTGGTCGTTAGTTGATACGAACAAATACCTAGATATAACAGACAACCAATTTGCGTCTAATGTACGCGTCGTTACTTTGCTGACGGTATACTATGAGTATGCTGATGACCTAACAATCCCAGACCGCAAACGTATCCACGGTCACGTTAATCGCAACGTCATGTAGCCGTGTCACCACTACATAGTTCTTTTACGTGCTGCGTGCCTGAATTCAACGCCACGCAACTGTAACTCAGTAAACCTTCAGACGCCCATCCGGATCGTATCCAGTTCAACGCTAAGTCCCCCCAAGATCTAAAATAAATATTACAATGCAAAAGACTTACCTGGATAACATTCGGTTACCTCCGTGCTTGGTCAACGATACTTGGCTTGCCTGCTTTCAGTTGCTTCGTAATCCGGTGCTCGTCCATCCTACAGACGTGACCTAGCCAATGAACCTGACTGAGCAATAGGATGACTTCAATCCCCTCCCTGTCCGCTTGTCGAAGCACCTCGGTGATCAAAACTATGTCTGACCGCCAAATACCCAAGATGCGTTCTAGATATTGCAATTGAAAACGACTGGAATAACGCACATTCCGCTGATACAACGTTCAAGTTTCACTAGTTTACAGCGGCGTAAAAACAACACTGAGTGGTAGACAAGCAGATTGGCGCTGAACCTCAGGCTGATTCCTCCAAACCCTTCTTTCTAGAGGTGCGATATCAGTGCCAGTCTTAGCTACACGAACTCGCAACTCGTGGTCTACGGATAGAACTTTCGACCGTTTGCTACCCGGTGGCAAACATTTGGTCCCAGTGATCACCAGTGAAGTGGTAAACAGCTGTTTCGACCTAGCTGGGTCGAATCAGCACTACAGACACCGGAGAATCGAACACACAACACATGAATAAGTGGCAGACTGTAGTCAAAGCACATTTCCACTAGACCAAGGGAACATGGTCACCGGGTCGGATGGAAAGTATGTGAATGAGTGTCCTTAGCCGTTGCGCTTCCTTTCGCTCATAGGTTGAAATCGATCAACCGTTTTGTGGTTGGCCTGCAAATGAGTAAGCATACAGCACAACTCCAGAATGGATTGAGAAAGGTTTTTGTAAACGGTTGGTTCCAGTGATCACCAGCAAAGTGGTAAACAGCTGTTTCGGGCTAGTTGGATTGAATCAGCATCACGCACACTGGCTGATCCATTTCAGCTTATGAGCGAAAGGAAGTGCAACGGCTATGGACACTCATTCACATACCTGTCTTGCGACCCGGTGACCATGATCCTGTGGTCTAGTGGAAAAGTGCCTGGACTACAGTCTGCCACTTATTCACGGGTTGTGTGTTTGATTCTCCGGTGTCTGTGGTGCTGATTCGACCCAGCTAGGTCGAAATAGCTGTTTACCACTTCACTGGTGGTCACTGTAACCAACCGTTTACAAAAACCTTTCTCAACCCATTCCAGAGCTGTGGTATATGCTTGCTCGTTTGCAGGTCAACCACGAAACGGTTGATCGATTTCAGCCTATGAGCGAAAGAAAGCGCAACGGCTAAAGAAACTAACTGCTACCCAATTACCAGATACCTGCGCAGCCATTCATAGTGTCTCTAATGATGCGAATCCCAGGTTAAAGCACAGCACCTCTGCCTAGAAAAAGCTGAAGGAAAGAAAATGTCGAACTTGCGTTGATACCCAGTACCCGAGGTCACGGAAGCCGTAGTCAATCGTTGAAGTTCCTCTTCGCTATGTGCTACTGGCGCATTGTCGTCCGAAAACAGCAGCATGCGCACTGCCAAATTGTTTGGTCGACTTGGGACGCCTGAACGTCGAATATCCACCAGCGGCCATCCCTGCGGCACTCGACTTTCACACCGTTCTCAGAGTTTCGAATAATAACTGTTACCTTGGGAGTCAAATATAGATTAATAGGGTTGGGGCTGGGACAGAATCCTGCATTCCGCATACGATGACGTCAAAATCATCAGAGATCGATCCAAACGACTGCGTCTTCGCCTTCATACCCACATTCCAGTTAAATTACCGAAATTACCTGGGCATCCAAACATTCCAAACACCGTCAAAAACCCCTCACGACTGATGGAACCAAATACCCCAGTGAAATCTACGATGCCATACAGCAGCTACTTGCCTTCACAGTGTTTCTGCTGAAGCTGTCGAACAGCGAACACTATGTCGATTGTACTGTTACTTGCAAGCACCTTACCAGAGCATTTCAGTAGACCAACACTCCGATAACTATCAATGCACTGCTTGTTCCCCCTTATCTTTAAACAAATATGAGATCAGAACATATTTTCAGAAAGCCTCGTGGACCAAATCCACACACTGCTACGATGAATTAATATTTTAGCTACACCCGACTAAAGAACCCAAAAGAAGGCTAGTTCTAGTGACTTCAAAAATCAACAAGTCTACACAAGGTTAATCGTCTAAACCAGAGGAGAAACCTACTAATCCCGATGAGCTTAATGTGGGTTTGTAGGAGAGCACTCGTTTGTAAGTCTATGATTCTCTCACCAGGCAACAGAAGTCTGTTGTAAGCTCCGTAGGAGAAGCACAAAAGGAATATCAGATATTTCCTTTTAACCCTGGACCTTTGAAATTACGAATCCAAGTGACAGTCGTATACTGTGCTTCCTAACATAATCCTGAACCAAAATAAAACGGCGGTTATAATTTCGTTGTTCTGGTCAAGATTTCCTGAATTCGAATAGTAGATATGTGGCTTTTGTTTGGATCACGGCAGCACGAATGTAAGCATGTTGTTGAACGGCTCCAAATGTTGGAAGGTGCCCCCCCCCCCGACTAGATCCGTATCCGTATTCTGTACTTTAGTCCTGGCCACTTGTGGATGTTATTATTACTTATGCTGTTGACGAGGCATTGTGGAAAAGTTTCATTCATATACGCAGACAGAATATCAACTGCCATGTGTTTAAGAGTTCTCAGTCGGGATGACCTCAAGTCAGTTTGAAACCGCTGAGCAACCGTTTACTTTCAAACAATTGCTTATGTAACAAACTGGACAGCCAAGGCAAATCGATCGAAGTTTATGTACAACGTAAGAATATTCTCTGCTAGAGTTTGGTTATCTTCAATGTTGATATCAGAAGGAAGGAGAAGTGGCAACCAGTTTTCCCCAAATGGACAAGCTGGATCCGCCTATACTGTTTTATATAAGTTTGGTCGATGGGGGAAAAACGTCAAATGGTCGTTTCCATGTTGATGAATTCCAACAAGTGTGGCATTCACAATCAACACCAGTGTTGTCAAAATCAAACCCTTAAGGACACTCAAAGCATGCAAGTAAATATTTACAAAATCTATCCTCATCCAGGACACTCGGGTGCTTACACAAACAAAGTTATTGCATCAGGACAGAAGTGCACATTCGCTGCGAGAAGTTTTCCAGACGGATTTCAGCCAACGTTAAGTTCTGTGCATCTTAAGTATCCAAAAAACGTAGGTTGTTCAGATAGCTGGGAACAGTGGTAGTGTTTTCCGTAGCTCAGGTTGAAAATACCTGTATTGGGATGTTCGTCAACCTTGGCATTTAGGTTGTAAACGTTTAATCACCAAACAGGGTGACATCATCAGCGTGTAGGCGTTTCAACGTATAGGTTTGAGCGTGGGGTTTGGCGAAGTATGGTGGATGCCTGCCATTACATAGCGGAGAAAGTTGGCCTCCCGACCTGAATTCTGACTGGTCAGTTCTCGCTGTCTTGCCCTTTAACCTGAATTATCACTAGCTGTTTTTGTTGCACTTGAACTTTGACCTGAGGCCCGATTGGTTATTTTCGAGACCGTTTAAACCTTCGATCTGGAGTCTGGTTGGCTGCTTCCTGCTGCAGTTGAACTTTCACCCCAAGTCTGATTGGTTGATCTTCATCATTTGACTGGTTGGGCCACTTATTCGTTTCTGGAGTTCGATCTGCTTAGTCATCCACTATCTCGTTTTGATCACTGGTCTTATATGTCCAAGTTGTTCCGTTTGTGTTTGCCGGCATTTCGGCTTAGCAGCGTTTACATCATCCTTGTGGACGGATATCAAAGAAAATTGCTCGTGTGTTTTTATGGCCATTTTGTGTTCACGAATTCGAATTGATAATTTCCGTCCAGTTTGTCCGACGTAATGCTGTTCGCTGTCATTGCATTAGATTTTGTGTACAACGTTTTTTCTATCGGCGGGTTTGAATTGTTCTTTTGGTTTTGATAGTACTTCTCGTGCAATGACTGAAGCTGTACGCAAGTTGCTCTTTATAGGCAAGTCAAATAGATTGATTCACTATGGAAGTTTTCGACCTTAATTACCAAAGAGCCACTTTCTGTCTGTGAATGTCAATAATCGAATTGAGCGAATGTATAAGCAGTTGTTTTCTATAGTTCAAATTACTATGCCAAATGGTATCCTCATGTACAGACTGAAGTTTTTGTTGTTGTATTCGATGCGTTCCATTTTGTAGTATTAGTATGAAAAACATGCGGATAAGCTATTTTTATGTAAAAGAACAAGAGCAAGAATTACTCTGGCAATTACTTGCACGAGTTGGTCACAACATTGTATCCATCACCAACTGATGTCACTTTTCATTAATACTTACTGCCTAGTTTTCAAAACTTGAACTTCGTGAACCTTAATGTTGTTTACGTTTTTACTAACAAACAATTTCATTTTTTCATTCCTAGCACTACTCAACATTTGTGAGCACAACACAGGATGACGTCTGTTGATCGAACTTTCATACTCGTTGCCCCTTTACATAACATCCGGAACTCAATATTATTGCTTTTCTGAAAGTTGAAAATTCAATCGTTGTTGGATTGTAGTTATGTTCGCCAATGTTTTATGGAAATTTCATGACATCTTTTAGAGATATTGTAGCGAAAAGGCGTCCAGTTAAGCACAATCTTTATTGCCCAACTCGCTGGTTACCATGCCACACGCGCGCTCGCGATTTTGAATCACAATTCTAATCCACAACACCCCCAGGTTTCCTCTCACACGTCGTGTGCACTTCTACCCGGTTTATGTGTGTGATTGGCGCCTTCTATCCGGGGGTTTTCCGCCTGCTATTCCTCGTCCGTTGATCCGATTTCGTTGAGCGATGGCTTGTCCGATTGCTCGTGATGTCCTCCGTCTATCTACTGTAGGCTTTGAACGTACTCTACAGCCGTGTCGATATATTCCTGAGAGTGTTGGAATAATCACGCCTTCAATTTGGTCATTCATTCTATTTCGGCTGCCACGTCTCGCCCGTTGGTCCGATCCGGTCGAGCGATGACTCATCCGGTTGCCCATGCCGTTCTCCATCCGTTCACCGTGGATGCTTGAACACACCTCCCCCTGTGTTGGGGTATTCCGCCGAGAGTTGGAATGCTTGCATTTCCTGCTTGACAGTCCACCACAATATGTTCCCGCTAACGGTAGGTTATTTTAGCCGGTTTTTAAAAACCAATCACGTACATCACAGTTGGTGTGTTGGTAAAAGGTCCGGCATGAATGCACAATCTTCTCTCCATTGCGGGCTCCACGCATGCTTGTGTTTATGGTTTCTTCGTTATGATGCACAATCCTTTATATTGGCTTCCTAAAAACACTATTTCCGTTTGCAGTGTTCATCCGTGACCGTCCCTTCAAGTGCTTTGACACCTGTCTATTCGATAGCACTTACTTCCTGACCCTCCGATAGCTAATATAGGTATCGACTACAAAACAACTTTCAGTGCTGCTGCACAGAAAAAAACGCAGCCTCACAATTAACCGTGAGGTTCACTAAGCTGCTGTTGCGGGATTGGTCGAATCAGGCAGTTCGAAACACGGTTCACTTGATTGACCAGAACACTTGCATGTCAAGACCAAATTGGGTCATTTTTCGATCATTTTTTGAAGGGCGTCGACTTGTCACCTCTCGAATTTTCCTGTTTTAAAAAGACCTTCTCCAGTTTTTGGTAACACTACGTAAACTGAACAGATGTTATGACAACAAATGTGCTTATCCATTAAAACAACTAAGATACCAATCCTGGCGAACGAATCTGGTGGTGCTGAATCAATGTACGCTTAGCCGTAACGTCAAAACCATGACAGTTTGTTTCGTTTATCCCGGATGAATGGATTCTCAGAGATGGAAGTGGCCATACAGCGGTCGATCGAAAAATGGAGTGATCTAAGCATTTGAGGGTAATCTTAACGTTTACACCGACTGGTTCTTCAGTCAAGTCAATGCACACTAGCATGGCGACATGAATATTTGAACAAACAACACCAGCTACTGTTTCGAAACCAAGGTTTCAGGAGTGATTATCGGGATAAGTAGACGTTAGTTAGTGTATTTTGTTAGTTTACTGTTCTTCTCTGCATATGAGGTTTGTTAAAAGGTGAAAACAGGGAAGATGAAGGTATGTAATGACTAAGCACATGTAGTGAACGTATTCACTGTTACTTCTTGTCTAGAAACGTGTATCCGTCCAACCCATGTTACATATGGTACATACTCACTTTTTATAGATAAATTTATGCTTGAACATACCATGAAGAATTTCGTTTTCTCTGAATTCATGGTCTCTGCAAGAGCTTGGGACATTTATTGGTGTACACATTGTGGACTGTATGGATAGCATTATTCCATTGAGTTCCTTTAGAATGAAAAAAAATGAATGGATTCATGTTTCACCAAGCTGTGTGTCGAGTCTGTATGATCAAAAAAGCTCTTCCTCTCGGATGATATGGTTGATCGCAACAGAAGAAGGCATGATGATCATTTCAGTCGGGTACAAATTACTTTTGGAAGATTCACCATAAAAGTTTCATTACTGCGTTACAGATAGCCCAGTCAGACCAACATAAAATCAGTATACATGTGAGTTAATCAATATAAACTATGTATAATGTTGGCAAAATGGAGTGTTCACCCTGGGGGGTTACAAGATTGCCGATAGTGAAGTTCTGAAGAAAATTCGAAACAACTCGTAACTGTTCACTTACTAAGGACTGTCTGTTCTTGGAGAGGCGTTTCAGGCAGAGCGTTATTGTTAGTTCACGTCGACAGTACACCGGCTCTGTATTCCAGACTGTTTGAAAGCGACAGACTTCATGACACGGATAGTCATGCCATGTTGATGTGTACAGTGTATGTGTATGTGCATAATATAGCCACAAATACGTGTATAATAGATGGGCTTAGGTTTACGGTTTCAGCATGCTGGTATCTGTATAGAATCGATGGCTCGGTTGTGCATATTTTAAATCTTTGTAGAATCCTCTCTACAGAACTCACTTTGTTGTTAATTAATGTTCGTCTCAAGCAAACTGTAATCTCGTCTCTGTGTTCTGTTGTGATTTGCTTTCTTCAGTCGGTCTGGATGGATACGGATCGTTTTAGATTATCAGTTTAATTTAACACTACAACACAAGCATGGAAAGATTTTGTTTAACGACGTTCCTACAGTCATAACCGAACACCCTCATAGCTCCGGTTGTCTTGATTTTCAATCAACTCATATCAAAAGCAATTCGAATTCACATCAATTTATTTGATTCTGTCAGAATACACACTGAGTGACTGACGTATTTTTTGTCCAACCCGACCTAGAATTGTTCATAAAAATCTATAAAAGATGCTCATTCATAGCGTGCATGAACGTCAGAAATTACTTGACGACTGAACAAAAGAGGTACACCTTCATTCAAGAAGTTTATTCAGAGTGATAAACCAGTCCCGTCTGTCATTCTGTCGTACGAGAGCATATGTAAGTCGTCTCAGTCAAAACCGATTATGTAAACATTGCAAATGCTGCATTGTGCGTTACGCTCATTCGACTCGTACCAATAACCTTGATACGTAGGCATTGTGTATTCTAGATGACAGATATTTTCAAAAACTCATCTCTTAAATTCCTTGTTAGTAATTCAACTGTTTTGGGGTCACGAAATGGCTTGGATATTATTACGTTGATTACCATGGTAATTGCCTTCATTTACTGAGCGACTGGTTACAAAGATATTGTAAATTAACAATGTCAAGTAGGTCGTTATCTGTAACCATGTGAATCCTGATCTTCAGTCAGCCCAATTGACCCATAATTGTAGCCTAGCCGAGTGGCGTCGTAATAAGTAAGGTCATCATTTCAAAACCTCCAACACAGTCGTCTTCATAGACTCGATTGTAGTTAGCCAGCGAACAAGTCCATCTACATTAAAGTGTATTCCTCCTTTCAGATGTCTGTGTTTACGGGTTAACAAAGTAATCCATTTAGTGGAACTAAATAAATTCAGTTGACATGTCTCCTCAGTTCTTCCCAATGAAAATCAGTTCTCATAACATTTTGACTATCCATGAGCGTTTTGTTTCACACCGGATTGTTTGCACTGATGTCTCAACTGAAACAGCTCTATAAACTTGGCCTATATCAATCCAATTGACGAATGATATGGAACGTATTCTAATCGTTAATTTTGTCTAACGCCGCTTTATAGATGGAAATGTTGCATTTTACGCTCATTTTCAACTGTGTTATTGGTAGCCATCCAGACAAAAAGGGACATATAATGCTGTATATAACGTTAACGCTTCTCTAGTTTCCTATAAACTGTAACCTCGAGTGGCATCAGTCTTGATGACGATTCTGTTTGATATATCCGAATTCGAACCGCTTCCTGTGTATGTTTGTCATACTTGATTATCCACAAAAAAGTGTAATTGGTTCCCCTTTTTTAAAAGAATGTCTGAGTTTGTACTGACGACACATGACTCAGTGTGCTGATCTCGAAATGTGCATCCTACTCTCTTCCCCATCATATTTTGATATATGTAAGATTTGTTGCGTGAGCTGATCGCTGAATATGCAAAACGTTCGTGTTGTAGTAAACGCCTGCTTGAATTCCGAGTGTAGCGATTACTGACTAAGGGTAACTGTGTTTAGATGACAGAATTGTTGGGTTAAGAGAAGTTTGAACCATATTGAGCTGACGCTGTTGAACTGGTTGACTGATGGGATACGAGAAGAATTATACTGAAGGGGAAATCCCTTTGGAGTAAACAGTTTACTATTTAAAACAGTTCCTTTAGAAGTTTAAACAAAACAGTCAGAAAACGAAAACTGGTAGATGCAGGCATTTCGTATTGACTTGTCAGTACCGAATCCTAAATCGTATGAAACGGTCTTTTATCACGAATAATTAGGGGGGATAGGGTGGATGGTCAATCGGTGGGTTGGGAAAGGTCACTAAGTCCAGCGAAGAGTCAAGTTTACGAGCAACTGCTTGTGAACACACGGGGTCCACTTCAGTCGATTGATTGCGACAGCCTCAGCAAACCGCATGAATAGTGGATTGAAGTGACGTAATGGGGGTTCTGATTGCACAAACTGGATCGATAACTTGTCCAGTGATCAGGACGTGTCCTGCGACTGCGGACGCTGATTGCTTGCGTGTTTCAACGACATTGTCGTTCATCTGTAATACAGAGTTTTGCACCCATGTAGACAAATGTTCCTTCACTCTGGAAATCAAGCACATTCTTTGCAGTTACATGTAAATTGGTAGACAATGTGAGGTAGCACCGATAGGCTGATCTATTTTGATTGAAGGGACAGACAGTTTCTGGATCCGAGTTTACGATTTGCCTATTCATTTGTGGTTCACATCCTAACCTAAATTTCGGCGCCAGTCATATTTGGAAATCAGGCTACAACCGCCGGCCTAGGTAATTTGACTTTATTCAACCTGTACATGAACAAAACAGTGTAATGGCCACTAGGTGGGCCGATATACACATAATGAAGTGCTGTTTCTTGCGTACCACCTGCTACATAAACGTTTTAACAAGAAAATGAAGCCTTAAGTCATTCCTACGTTATAAATGATAACAGAGATTTAGTTACAAGATCCTCGAGCATAAGGTGAATCATTTAGAAACTTGACGCCAAGATAAATAAAAAGATCCCGAGTGTGTAGAACGCGATACAAAACCGAACTCCAGTTTTCCGGTCCAAACGCCAAAGGTACACCGATTCATTTGTAATTGACTGTTTTGCCACATGAGCTGTTGACCCACTGTGATAACAGCATTAGAGTCGTCGTAAACCAGATGAAGTTGTTTTTAAAGTCTGTTTGTAAAAGTGTTGTTATCTCAACTGACTCCAAACAAACCTCAATCAGGCTATGGGAGGTGAATAGCAAAGTCCAAGTAAGCATAACATCTTAAAGACCGGTAGTTTTATCTTATGTCGTTACGGTTCATTGTTCGATTTCGGATGCAGCGTACATCCACCAGAATGAAATCCGTAATCAGTTAGGTGAATGTAAATCGAAATTACAGAAACTAAAGGGAATATTTACGAGATAATAGAAAAGGAGTAAATTATGGTTGTTACACACACTTAACAGCCCAAAACTGGACTGTCACAGAACAAAGCAATAAATAACGATAGTACATGGCCAAGCAAACCTACTTATCCATAGGACGGTGAGGCTGTCTGCTTTAGTTTTTAGTCATGCAAGTGTAGTGGCACAAGTGGAATATAGCCGACTTAGTCGATGAGTGACAAGAAAGTCCGACGCACACATACATAAACACACACGCAAAAAGCATGCAGAATGCAGGTGGAGAAGCATACATGTGGAAACGGTCCATATGACGTCGCCATAGTAACTGACAAAAGTAAACCGTGTCAATCGGAACCAGTACAAAATTTTGTTGGTGGAGCTTTGTCAAAACATTGTCTTGCATACGAACACTACTGTCAAACACACAGAATAGAGATCATGTGTTGTAAAGTTTTTTCAGATGACACGGTTGAATAGTTCGGTGCAAGTAAACATTTCAGCGGGGAAACGCCCGCTTGAAAGTCTGTGAGGTGGAACGTGTGTATGACACGTCATGTTACAATTCAGTAGGGCAAGCGGAAGCGTACAAGACAGGGTTGTGCCGCTGACAATTGTTAACTCTCAACCTCGCTAATGACACTAATTTGTTCCGGGCCGTTAGAAGAACAAAATAAACCTCAATATACGTGATAACTGTTTTTCCATAAGGTACACATCAGAAGGTTTTTCTGACGTGATTCACCGTCCTCCTACATATACAAGCAGACCTGTTGTGTGTGAAATAGGAGGCATCTTGTAAACTATGCTGTATTCCGAGCATAAACAAAAACGTAACAAAATAGGTATAAATGCTAGAACACAAACTATATAGTATGATCAGTCACATCAACATTTCAAGTCTGGGATGAACAGCTTCCGTGTTCGAACGTCAGAAATAGGTTGTAGGCGAACAAAACCAAGTGAACTGAACTGGAATTAGCACCACTACCAGGTATTAGTATGAATAGGATCCAGAACCTTATCAGTTATGGGTGAATGTATCCGACTATCAAATATATTAATTTTTAAAAATAGCTTATTTGAATGATTTGAAAATGGGTTGAAATCGAGATATTTTTCGACTAATCTTGGTGGAGATATTCTGGTTTAAAACAAAAATAATTTTTATGAAGTTTCGAACTTAGGGCACTGATCCACTAAAAGGATAGTGAAGGAAATGAGGACGGGTAAGAAATCGCCGGTGCAGTGGTTGCTAATTTTACCGGAACAGAAATAATGTAAAATGCACCAATCAATTAATACTTATAAGAAGTTAATCCATGAATGCGAATAATTATAAAAGTGAACCAAGTAGAGAGACATAGAAGCACTTTGAAACCAGGTAAAGATAAATCACTGCGTGAAATGTATGTGTATATGTGTAATAAAACATATATAGTGTGGAATAGATCAGTCCATCGTCTAGCTCACACACATCCATACATGCCACCCACTCGTTCCGTTTTGACAAGTAGTGTTCACAAACTGTCATAACTAACTGTAACAAGAATAATGGGATGATCATTCGTGGATATTTACTCCAAAAGACCAATAACCCAGGTTTTTCTTACCTTCTACTTGTCACACGGATTTGATAACAGAACGCATAAGGCTCACTCAATGAGTGTTATAAACAGCTCAACTCGCTTGCTATCCATAGTTGTTTTTCTGGCTCATTCTTCTATGTCCGGTCTGAACACGTTGGTACATTCGAAAGTTATTTTGGGTAAAGGCAGTAACCAACTCCATCCATTTTTCCGGATAGTTAGCTGTTTGTCAACAGTCTCAGAACACCATTCAATTGAAAAGAATGGACAGACCATGTGTGCAGCAGGTCTCTCACGTCTGACTCATGAGCCACACGCTTTATTGTTTCTCTTTGCCCACTCACCGGCACAACCTGAGCAGCACGCTTTGTCTAAAAACGTGTTTCCTTGCCGTACCTTGTAACTTGTGCACCGGTCAAGAGATATGGGTAAAGTTTTGATCCGTTCTTTTATAGAATCTGTTTGAGATCATCTTATGCGAGAACCGAAGCATTTCCTTTGACTGATTTATTTATCCACTTTAATCAACGTTGAATACTGGGAATATTTCGGGTTAAGTCATGAGAAGAAAAGCGTAGCAAACAAGCTTGTTTTCAGTGCTTCATCATCAGACTAAATACAACCCATTTATATAGGCTCGCGGGGGGTAGTACATCAATAGAATGAGGGACGGCAATCATTAACCTCATGTTAGTCAAATTTGTGAGGTCCACTTATGTACTACCAGTAAATTGGGCTGTAAACGTTTTTAGAAATGTCGGTACCCCTTTGTAACAGATCGATCCGAGCTATTGATGCATGGCCACTGGAGGTTCAGTGTTTTGACCAGACGTTTCTGTGGACATAACGGAGGGTGAATGTAAACGGATTGCGATGGTTACTAAACCACATTTGACTCACTTCGATTGCGCTCCACAGACTCGATAAGTCGGCCTGAACGATTCGGCCGGGTTGTTCAGACGGATCGATTCGACCAAATGCGCAGCGACCACTCGAGCTAACCACGCCGGATGATGCTCCCCGATGCTTTCAGATAATCGCCTTGTTGTGCGGCCTATATGTCCCACAGTAACAAACGAAACGGCAAACACAGAAAGAGGCGGCATGCATAGGCAACAGATTTTTCAGCTGAGGACGCAAAACTGGTATGGAGGTAAATCGAACACGTAACTGAGTTGATGATGAAGCACTGAAATCAGCACTGGTGGAAATCTAAGCACATTCCCCTTGTTTGCATATACCAATCTCTTTTTATCTTTTGAATCAACTTAACTGTCATCCGCCAGACATTATTGTATTATATGCCTATAATAATTATTGTTCAGATGCACAAGACATACTCACTAACTAAAAAACCCAACAGGCGAAATAATCACGCTACAGAGGCTGCTAGATGGTTTGAATTACCCGTAAGTTGTCAGTTCTACTGGTCAGCTTTGTTGGATCATTAAATTAGATATGAAGAAGTGGACAATTATCAAGTAACCGACCAACAGAATAGTATCAGTTAACTACTCTCGAATAGAAACACCAAGGGTAAACCTGGGAGTTTGTGGAAAGCATCAAGAACTGTGTATTGAGTTTTATTTCTGTGCCCCTGTAGTTATACCTAACATTAACCAATAAGCTGGAATGTGTGTCTGACCCGTTAAATCTATTGATAGGTCAGAATAATTGTACTCGTTACCTAGTTCTTTATTAAGCATTGATACCTAAGAGGAAGATAGTAAGGATCCGGGGCTGAAGTTGGTTACACGAACATGGATAACTATCAGCTGGCACGGTCAACCTCTGATTCCATGTTCATCATACTCACTTCTCGCTCCCAACGTCCATCATTAGTCTGAATCGCGCTCTACGTAATCAGACACAATAACGATGGCCTCCTATGACAAGTGTCGTGGAACAAGAGTTGTTTTTCAAAACAGTGTTCATCTGAGGTGACCATTTTCACTGACCAAATATGGCATTATCAAACCAGGCTGGATGTAATTGTTTACTGTAATAACATCGAACAATGGTCCCTTTCATAATTAAACCTGAGACTTAGTCCAGGATTCATTAACTCTGGAGGTTCCCACGAATTAGTGGTTGGTTTTTAAACTGCGGTCATGCCTGTTGACTGACGAACTCTGGGTTATTGAGACCGATCAGTTAGAGGTCCAGCTGTCGCCAAACACACGGACTTATCTGGCTAACTTCAGCGACCGCCCTTGCGTCCTGATCTTAATTTTAAGAGTATGGCTAAGTAATTCGTCTAGGCGTCATCATCATCATCAACAACAACAACACCATCGTCCTTTACTCCATCAAATGTCGTGTGTTGGACAGATGTGGACAACCAATCTCCTATGTCCATGGACGACAATACATGCTTGAATGAACCGTCTGAATGGTTTGTGTGAATTCCAAGGAATTTGGCACCACACTTGGTTCCAATATCAGTCTAACATCTCCAGCGCCCTGACTAATTCTAGATTTTTAAATTCTTCCTAGACCTATTAAGATCAGTGATACTGACAGTGTAATTGTGGTAAGTCTGCAATTGAGTATCTCCAAAGCATATGCTTATCCGGATGTACACAGTATGCAGTGCGCTTTCGCAAGATGTATTAGTTATTTCGCTGTGTATTAAAACAGACTAATATCCAACAGTCATGTGCAGAAAATATGTAGTCGATTATTGAGTGACAGATGATGTCTATTTTATTATCTCCGTAATACGTGGCTGCTATCTGTTGCTATCTGCTATCCAGTGCGACAACAACAAACAACGGGGATCAGTTGCCGAGATCAATTTGACAGAGGGCAAACAATTCTGATTAATTCCAAGTAGACGCGTGATTTAAACAGCAAGTTCCACGGCATCTTGGAGCCAGGTTAATCACTGTATTTTGTGGTTTATGAATCTGGCATGTTTATGACATTCAACAAAGACGACTGAACAACAGGCTAGTCAGATTGTAGACAAAAGTAGGAAACAAAGCAACACAGCTTTCCTATTTTCCATAGCTATTGCACCTTATTTTCTTATATGTTAAAATGGTTTGGTTCCACGTTACAAACTAAAGTTTGTAGTCATTGCGACATCACCTCTCTCAAGAACTCACTGACAACATTTGTTACGGCCGGCATGGCTGACAAACTGATGTTACCATGTCCGGGTTGCGACAGTATCATAATCGATAACCAGGTGGTTACCAGTCTATGACAGTTGATTAGTCGCGCGTTTATCGTAAAAATCACAATTCCATACACAGATGGTCTGATGCAGTCAGGTCGTTTTGATCATTCTCTATCGCGTACACTATAGTTCAACATTTCACGCAGATTCACAGCAACATCATCTAGGCGTTCATAAATTGTTAGCCCTGTTGGGAGGGGTTACACAACAAACCGGTCAATCTGACAATCGTGGATGTGTCGATCATGCATTGCTGACCGCGATATATAGCTCCGTTTAGATGTTTGTGTGTGATTGTGATTACTGACCGTCATCGAGCACAAAAACAACGTTTGAAAGCATCACGCCACAGCTGTTCATTCTACTAACCGCCGTTATATGACACAAATCGGAAACATACATGCACACATACACAGACGCATCATCGATGACATCAGTTGCATATCCAACATGCCCGCGGTTGACAGTGACCTTCTTACAATTAAAACTTAATTAAATGAATGTTATCTAATTACTTGTTGGTTGTCAGTGCCCGATAATTACTGTCAGATACGCCGGGCTACGCCCTTGACAGAAAGATTCATTTGCCGGCTGACTCGAGATAACATGAAACATAAACTGTCATTGAAACCGGGTAGAATTAACTCAGTCAGGGGGTAGCAGAAAGGAAACAATCATTGGTTTGCGGGCTGTAACCTGGATGTGACGAATAAGCACATTAAAAACATCGCGGTTTTACCCAGTTATCCACTGATCTGATGTGTTAGCAGCCGTGCTAGTGCAATGGAAACGAATGGGTCTGTTCACGTTCGAAAACAACAATTCAATGTGGTATACAGTGAAATGATAAAAGCTAAATCAATTGTAAACAATTTTACTCAGTAATTCGACAAACTTATGTAACTAAAACAGTTATTTGTATAATCCTATGAATACTCAGTATACGAGTGCTGTGATACGACACTTATAAAACAGGTATTCCCGATCCATTCCCGATCAAGAGTACCAAAGCTTAGTTAATTATTGAAAAAAACACATAACCTTTTATTCTTTCCTTAGGTTGGTTAGACTTGAGAGGTGAAAAATCAACTAGTAATTAACATCCCTATAGAAAAAAATGCGATATCTGTGAATTACTGTTCCAGAGACGGACCATTGTTTAAAACCGATCGTTTAATCCAAATCCATTGTAGGGACGAATCAAAAAAGTCTGAAACCGATAGGCAATGAAACTATCCGGTATTCGGCTGTTCAGCGATTGGTCAAAGGTTTCAAGGCTGGGGACCCATGTAAACCGGATCAGGTTGGTTTGTGTTTTCATTGTCCAGCTCTGGTCTGTTGATCCATGAGGCAATCATTCGAAATAGAAAGTAACGCCACTGTGTACAGTTGCGGTTCATCAAGTTTGTATTAAGCATGCTTTCTAGTGATGGGTCGAAATACTACCTACAAAAGAAACCGACTACTACAGAAATGAATACTCCGTATAAAAAAGTTTTCCAAAAAACTATGGGACCGAATCTTAGAATTATTTCTGTGATAGCTTCATCATTTGTCGTCAGTTAGTAAGGTAAACAAATGCTTTGCAATTTCGACACCGAGTCCTAAATGTGTGTGTGTGTGGGTGTGTGTGAACTCGCTAGGATATTTAGAGTTTAATTTGATAGATATCGCGAAGGTGGGGACAAGACTCATAGAAGACATGCCTAAGATCAGTGATGATTATGGCCACAACTCGCTGGATACGTTTCACGATAGCTATATTTCCTTTCAACCAAATATACTGGAAGTGTTTCAAGAAGAGGCCATAAAGAGGTTAAGACGCTTGCATGGCCATAGACGAGGAGGCTCGTTTTATCACACAGAGGATGACAAGCCACGTCCACGCAGCCAACTTGTGGTGGTGGGTGAAATGTACTTTGAGCGAAGGCTAAATGCCCATATTCATATTTATCTAAGTTTTCCTGAATTTAACTCTGTTTTCTGCACCAAACTTTGCAAAAACGTGAATAACAAAACTGTATAACAATGTGTTAGAAATTAATGAATTCCAGATAGCGTAGCGGAAATGTTTTTGCGAATTGTTGCGAGTCACCAATGCAAACAATGGAATCTTGAATAGTATGACGGATGGATATGGTGATATGAGAACAGTCATTGACTTTCAATTCATCTACTGAATAAAACCATGTAAGTCTTGGAGTCCAAAATCCTCAGCGTGGGATTGTGTACCCTTTAGCATGTGTTTCTCGGCATGTTATGCAGCACTGAACAACCGTTCCTCACGAAACGTCGCATGGGAGTCTGTGACAAAACCTGAGTAGTTGTTGTGGCAGTGTTTGTGGCCAACAACCATTCCAAACAATGGAATAGATAATGTGTTGATGACGTTGACAATAATGTTGTTGGTTGAGTTGGAACTGCTGACCATATCAGCCATTGTTATGGTTCTCGACTGAATAAATACAGTCGATTTTACAGTTCTATGTGTCCCCTGAGTTACGGGGAAAAGGCTATCACCGGCGAAACATGCTTTTTATTGAGTACGACATGTTAAAGAGGTAATTACCTGAGGGCATACATGACAACTTCAACAGATTAATTAACAACAAATGCGCTGGAAGTGTCATGATGGGTTTACCATAATGGTTCAGCCGAATGAACAACGATCTGTCGATTTCGGATGAGGTCACACACAAACTCAATGTCCACTAGGAGGCGACGTCAGTCATCTAACAAGCGTTTATCAGCTGTTGGTTTTAAGAAGAACCAAGCCATCACCACGTTCACAATCTTGATGCTTTCCGCTATGTTCTTCAAAACAACTGAAATGGATCGAAGACATACAGAAAGTTTGCAGCAACCCTGGTGTCTATTAACATTCCGTTTTCCAAATATCAACACAACTTTTATGTTCAGACAGAAACGCGACGGTTCGCAAAACCATTCTCGTCTTCCATGTGAACCTAACAGATATATCAAAGGTCTAATTATATTGTTTGCTGTGTCTCCTCAACAGGAAAACTGGAAAATTTTAAACAGCAGCCTTTTATTGAGGACACCGCAGACAGTGGGCTGGAAAATGCATGGCTCTCAGTTACTTTGTGTTGCTGACAAATATACTTTTAAAGAAGACTAACTATTTTTTAGTCACCTTACATGTGTGATTATTTAGAAGGCCATCACTAAACAAGTTTGTTTAAGTTTGGTTTAGTTGGCCGAAATTAACATTTGATTCTATCTCAGTTTTGACATAGTTTCCAAATTCCGAGATACCATCCACGATGATCGTTCGATCAATTAGCACGTGTAAAACATATAGACGACATTATAGACAATCCACTCAAACATTAGAAAGGGTGTATTAGTTGTCTTGAGTATACTGTCTGACTTTAAATGAAGTTTCATATCCATAAGCTCATCGCGGCTGCCTTGCTCTCCTCAACCGTTCCCATCGGTCATAAAGTCCAGAGGATCCCCAGAGTTGTGACAATACAGTAGTTCCTCAATACAGTCACCCCAAACACTGACCGCGTCATCGTGGTAACCGCTTATGTCACTTCCACGAATGAAGCGGGTAACGTTGTCCTCCTAAAATGAACACCTCGAAATGAAGGCCGTCCGGTCCGTCGAGGTTGAACGTGACAACTAATATGCTGCTTTGGCAACGATTGTCAAATGATAATTCACACTCATTTATAGCTACCTTGGGGGGTGGCTGCAGAGAAAATGACAGTAAGATAGATAAAGATATTATGCAGTACTAACGAGAGTGGGAGTGAAACGTAACATGACTCGATCTGCCTGACCCACAAACGGCTGCATACACATGACATCGAGAGGAATGAGCACTGTAAAACAAGGCTGGGTACTTAACCGTTCTCTCACTCGCCATCCGAATCTTTGCCAATGTACGCTTCAATGATTCAACTGTAGTGATTGCCAGCTAGAACAACGACTCTTTTCTCATCACCCCCTCAACCAAGTCAATGCAATGAATAGCAAAAACACGCATGTTTCCGCTGCCGCTAAGTTAACTATCTAGTGCTGCGCGTTTACAGTGTTTAGCCACCACCTAGGCATGTATAACTTGTGAAATCTTTCACAGCCGGTTCAGGAACTTCATTGTTGAAATCATAATGGAACACTGAAAACTTCCGATACAAGTGGTCCACCACACTGCCTATACAAATGATGAATTCAGTTATATCATTCTTATATCTTCCTTACCGAAATCAACCGCTCAGTTCAAACCATTAAATACTGGAGGTATAGGGTGTTCAATGAAAGCTGTGGAGAATATTTTCTGAGGCATACCACAAGTATGGAGTCAACAGAAATTGGTGGTAAAGAAGCCATCAGCAAAACAAATGGCTTGTTAGTCTTTACGAAGATTTCTCAGCCATACGAGCTGTCTGGAAGCAACTTATAAAAACAAACGTACATGATTGGCTATACCCAGCTCTGTGATCGAAGTGCACTTTCTGAAATGGGGTCTAAATACACCATCTTGTCGATCAACAATTTACGGACGACTATCAGCTTCTGTTTAAAGAAGGCGGTGACATCAAAATTATTTTATCCGCCTTCAGAAAATAATTACCCTCATTTTAAACATTGTACTTATTCTCATTCTCATGGACATTTCTGTCAGCCTCTTTCGGACAGAAAGATCACGCTCAAATTTTGTTATTGTTAGAACTTTTCAGCAGTAACTAAACTTGCTACACCCTGGATTTAAAATCTAGTTACACTTTTATGAAACAATTGTGACCTCACATTTTGAGCGACTTCATTGTCATGTGCAACCGCTCAGTCACATTAGTGTGAATAAAGCTCAGATTGCCCGATATCTCCGACAGGTGATATAGTGACTGTCCCGATAAATACAGGCACCATTGACACGCCCGTACAAGAACCAACTTTAAGTGTAGTGCTTCTTTTCAAAGGATGTTGACCGAGAAATCCATGGAAACGTGACAACTACCATCAGTTGTGAGTGATGCTCAATTTTTCTACACCAGTATCCTCAGGTACCTATCTTCAACATATGATTTATACCCCTTCAATCGGATGAAAATGAATTGATCGATGAAAGTCGACATTAAGAAGATTTTGAAATGGAACTTTACGTTAATGAGGTTGGTTTGCTCGGAATAATTGCAAGAATGAAGCGGCTACCAACATACATCATAACCCAATGATACTACCCTTCAAAGATTTGCAACACCCATGAACACAGTAACACATTTCCTGCTGAGCGAATGAAGTTATCAAAAGAAAATACAAATGCAAAGGGTGGTCCTTCCCAATAAGAATCATTTCATTACTAAGATTACTCATTACTTTCTGTAAGTGTCTTTTATATAGGAACTTAGTATGACAGATGATATGTTCAGCTTTTCAAGAATAACTTTCGATTGTCACTGACTAAACGATTATTCGGTAAATGGCTGCTTGCTTTCAACTTTAAATCCATGAATAATGTAACTGGAAAAAAATAAATGAATTGAAGTTAATATTTCTTGCACTTCAGTAGCATGATTTACTTAGTGGAATATTCGGAATGGTACACCTCCGCATATTTGGAGATCACTGAAAAGATATTCGTCTGGGTTTCTTCCATAAAAAGCGTGTCAAGTTTTTCAATCATCCTGGAGTTGTTGACAACGTATGGTATAATAAATTCGACTGATTTCGTCAGTCTTCAAGACATTATTGTTAAAATATGTAACACGAAAGTTTGACGAGTAGAATTGGAGAACGCAACGCATAGATGGTCCTTTAAGACAGTCTTTGTTTCCAATCTTCAGAATCTTTTTGAAATTGTACATGTACATTTCAATTACCGCATAAGCTGCACTTTTTTGTTATTCGATAGCTCCAGTAGACTGATAAGCATGTTGAATTCAGTACATAAACTTTTGTAGCCGAAACAGCTTTTGAACGACAACATCGTTAGTTATCGGCATCTTGACCAGATAGCCTGTGGTGGTTGTCAGATGTGACATGGAAGCGATATCAATAGTCTGACTATGAGATTTCGTGCTTCACCCAGCCGTGTCTTACTTTTGTTCATCTAACTTCCATACACCTATGAGAATGTTTAATGCGTTGTAATAATCCTGACGTTAATATGCACCAGTAAATTGTAGACGACCAGTAAAATGTTACAGAAAAGATTTGTGACTAAATCTACACTTTTGTAATAATAACTCTCGATACATTCTACTTTCTCAATCATTTTACGGAAAACAGAATATTTCCAATTAGGGGCGTTTACTTGCGCATGGTATAACAATTTCCGTAAGGTAAACAATATTACATTGCGATTCACTGGATTATAGAACTGATAAGTCACTTAGACTGGACGTGTGTGTATACGGTGCAGGATAGATTTTAGTCAGCAGATTACATGAATAAATTATAGGTCAACATTCTTCCTCAGAAAGTAACACTCGTTTTGTTTTTCAAGGAAGAACAATTAGAAGTTAAAGAAATTGATTAACAGCCGATCAACCAGCGAATAAGTTTCCTTATTCGTGAGGCGTAAGCCATGCTAGATAGAAGTTGAATACTATTGAGGGCTTGAAGTGTGTAATCGAAATGGATGAGTCAAAAACTATAATTGCCAGTACATAGTATTCCAGTAAGATTACAGATTCAGAATGCGGCATGATGGAGGTTACGTTGGTATGCTTTGGTTACACAACACATCATACCGAATCGTTACGAATGTTGTCAAGACGATCAACCATGGAAATATCTAGTTTGTGATTCCAAAGAATCCACTCAAATAGCAAGTTAACAGCAGTTAGGACTTCGACTTACTGGAAAATGTATCAACCGCATTCTTCCCAGCAGCAGGTCGTGAAGCATCCACAATATGAGTGACAGACGACTTTCATGAAATTTTAGATCTAAAACCTGCGTCCGATTCAGTTCCTCGTAACGTTTCCTAAAACTACCTTGTTCGCAGAAAAACTCCAGAGGAATACATAAATCTGCCCATTCTGAAAATAGGGTGACCGGTTATGGATAACTGTCTGGAGCGTTCGGCAGTTCTGGTGGTGCCTGCCAAGTGTGTCCTACCTCAACCTTCTTGTTCAACGTTGTCATGGACGATGCTCTGGAAGATGCACTTCAGGAATTCGTTGAGATTGGCATTGAGCTTCCTTCTGGTGCTACGTTGACCAACTTGGAATATGTACGTAAAATTGGTTTGCTTAACCCTTCCTCCAGAGACTACAGACGATGCTGAACACGAAATGCGTTTCACACCCGCAAATTGCAAAATGCTGCCTCATGATTCGAATGTTCCCATTCCTATGTTCTTCGTTGCAGGCGATCTGTTTATTACTGCGAACGGTTCCACATATTTGGGCAGTACCGTGTCGTCAGCGTTCAATACTGCTGATGAGATGTCAGTGAGAATAGCATGAGAAGTTGTTATTCCTGTCAACACGTGTCACCTGTGGCATCTGACAAACATCCGGTTGTCGTTGTTGTTGAAGTGAGGGTTAAATGGTGCTTGTATACGTTCTGTTTTGTTCTATGGTTCGGGAACATTGTCTGTCTTTGACGAGGATATCAACATACTTGGTGTGTTTGACCATCGTTGTCTCTGCTAATTAGCCTTCATTAAATGAGATGGTTGCGCAATCCATACGGTCTTCTGCTAGTGCGTATTCCGGAGCGTTCAGAATTCGCGCTCAACTGGTCAACTAACTAAGCTGCGCAGCCTGTGATAGGTCGGCCACATTCTCCGTATACCAAGTGAACGTTTATCTTACCGGACATTGTATACCGACAGCACCGACAGTTAGGTGAAACCGTGTGGTGGTCAAGCAACAATATGTTCATGATATATGAAGCCCCAGCGCGTTCTTTTGAATACAGTGCGTAAATGTCGCCTGCCTGACTGGTGTTGTAGCCTCGTCAGTAAAGATTACTTAAATGGAGACGAAAGTAAAATCTGATCTACATGCGGTGTTGTAGCCTCAAAGTCTGTAAAACAAACAATGCACACCGCAACGTAAACTGTAAAACGCACCTTACCCATCCGTAAAAAATGTCCACGTTACACTTCATTATATGGAAACCGAATGAAAAATGAGATCAGTATTACTCATTCAGGCATAGTGTTTCTTGCGGTGTGTTTTGTTTTTGTGTGGTTAGTACCACCTTACCAACATGCTTCGGTGTATCTATGTGTGACTACTGGCATTAATAATTTCTGAAGGACGTCATGTGCAGGAAGCCCGGGTGAGTTTTCCTGAAGGGCTAGTGATGGTTGAATGTACTTCTCTTCGTGCTCTTTCGCCTTCACTGAACTAGCCCAACTTGTGGGTTCTGGAGTAGTGGAGGACCCTAAATTGACTGATATGTTCTGATTGGTCGGATGGTGCTTGTCGAATTTCACCCAATTCTCTGGTGTTATAACTTTATATGATACAAAGTGTGGAACTCTAAATAGGTTTGACATTCTCACATCCACGTCTTGTTCATTTGAGCGCAAACCGGGAAACCATAGAACAAAAAACATCATACAACTGTGCAAAGTTTTGTATACCTCCACAATCTCTCTTTCTCAGTAACATGCGGTCAGGAAACCTATAGTAGTGGCCAGAAATCTGATCCATGTTTTCATGTCAGTTTTTAAAAGAACACGACAAAAACAACTATCGCAGTTTTCCGCTGTGAAATCGTTCATAGATCTTTGATCGGGTGGTTACAGTATTGTTTTGTCATGCGGAGAACTGATGGTTACACTGACTGTTAAATCACTGCTGACGATTTAGGGTAATTCATTCAGTAAAGTGTAATCGAAAATTCCAATGACGTCTATTCAGTAGGTTAGGTTGAGGGACTATATTCCAAATCGTCAAAAAAGACAGTGAAAAGAATTGCAATTTATACGGTACTGTTGACAAAGCTACAATAAGAGTGCTCACTCAAGTTGAATGTGAATTAATCCGATAAGCAGCAGAATAGGCGTTCAAAATGAAACAACCGAACATGAGTCCAAAAATCGCCACCAGTTAACAGGAAATCTGTTCATTAAAACAGCCGAGTGCAGACGATGGTAAGAGTGTGCTAAACAATATCAAGAAGGAAAGTTGTAATGGGTGGGCAACGATAGCTGTTTACTACATATAGCAAAAGACAAATAAAAGCAAATTTTTAGGATCGGCTTTCTACAACAAAACCAAACATGCCTCAACGAATTGATCGCCCTGTATCATACCAAACATAGGATGACAAAAGTACCAGACCAGTTTTAACAAATCTAACATTGATATTGGTGTATTGTTGTTGATCATCGAACTACAGCTTTCATTAACAAGAGTGAGAAATGAACAGAGTAACATTTTTACTTTCCATCCGAGTAGACATTGAGCACTAAACGATTAATACGCAGTCGGTTCACTCATGGTATGAAGTATTACTGTTACAAACTGCATTGCATATGAGTGTCTTTGATGTCGTGAAAAATTTACTACCCCAGGTTTAGATGTAAAAGAATGGTGGGTCAACTGGCACAAGTTGTGTTGTGTTTCGCACGAAGGATCTGTTTACAATCGCCACTATAAGTATTGGCTTGTATGCGCCTTACTCAGTTGAGAATGTCGCTTGTAACGATGTCTGATAGAGCCGATGTAGTAGTTGGTTGAAGTATGTATTCACATCACTCAAAATTAGTCAATCACCTATAAATCTGATTTATTTTCAACATGTTTAGTCATGTATTATGAGCAGTGGCGTTAGTCCTGAGGCGTCAGATGGAAGTTGCAAAAGAATGAATAGAAAATTTTCCCTGGACGCAAACATTCCAATGACTGCTACCCACAGCAAGTTTGAGCATGCTGAAAACCAACAATCTGGAGAATTATGACGTCTCCAAACTGGCAGACGACACCCACAGCCGTTAGTCAGTCTAACGACTCAGTGCCTTGTAGCTGGCGATCCAAACTTCCTGCCAATGCACTAAATTAAAAATGACTGACAAAATTTGGAACAATGTGTACTGAAAGAGATCTGGGTAGAAACTCGCCCAATCGAAACCCATGAAAAATTGCAGAACAAAATGTGCACTTGAACTTTTGCATGCTTCATATGCCACCATGGTACCCAGTTAGCACAAACAAAATTCTGGGTCTTAGGATCGATTGCACAAACACAGAAAAGCAACAACAATGCGACGACAGCATGAGACAATTGAGACTTGATTCTTCACTCGGGGTCCAACAGACACGAACTATTGATAGTACGAATTGCTGTCGCATTTACTAGATCACTTTCAGTAAAGTCCGAGTGGAAAGTTCACTATATCATGCATTTATTTACTCGTCTTTTAATGTTCTTCCTCTAATTTTCCCACGTAACACGGCGTTATCTGAATAATCATATTATACTGGTACATGTTGAGAAGTATGAATAAGGGTTTGGTAAGTAGATGGTAAATGCAACAATAGGTATCAGTAATCAAAGCGCCATTTCTTGATGTTATCATATATCTTGAAACTAAATCAACTTTCTAGCCGTTTCTATAGCCTGACAAAACGGACTTGATTTTTACTTTCCGCGGGTTTAGTTTTATGCGCTATTCACCATCTAGCTCCGTTTATAAGTTCGGCCATTTCGTTGGTCATTTCTATCGTTGTTACACGTATACGACTAACGAGATAGTGCAAAGTAATATAATATGGTAATTCGTGTCTTCCGACAATTCTGTTCAAATGGCGTAAAACTAAATGTTTTATGTTTTAACTAAACTTACAAGTTGTTAAACAAAACCTGGGCTCTGTGAAAAATATCAAATTTAAAAGAATATTACAAAAAGCACTACTTTACTGGTATTTTTCCATCGCTTAGTAGTTGCCTTGCAGGACAGTCGTGCACCTTCGTGAGATAGGCTGATGACCAATACCATCACCTGCATTTTTAATCCAAAATCCAGACAAATCTCACGTGTTCCTTTGTTAATATGATTCCCCTTATAACACTCATGAGAGAGGCCACCAGAAGTGATCAAGATGGTGAGTGTTACAACCTGCTTGTAATGTTGTACTGTTCGCGATCCACTTTTATGAGTATCCATAATATATGACTAGACTTAGTAGCGGTGTAGAATTGTTTATCAGGGTTAAAAAAAATAGATGCATACAGTTGTGCTCGAACAAGCTGTAATCAGTAAATAACAGTTTACATTAAATGAGGAGTAAGAAGAACCTGTGGCGAACGAAGATGCTCATCAACAGATTGAATACAGCATACGTGTATGGATTAAGCACGTACGAAAGATGGCATATTAATGTCAAACACTGGGTGAACCACACATTTTAGAGGCGATAGTTTCTCGGGAAAACATTCTAAGTGCAGTACTATGCAAAACCCATTTTTCAATCAAGCTACTCATCCGGTTTAATGTTATACCAATTTTGCACTCCCTGTTGAAAGATTCATAGCTTCTTCGTGCTAGGAATATATGAACGCATGCTGGGCATCGTCCGGTGTGGTTAATCTATGGCTTGGCAAAGTCTTGTTCATCTTTGGTCGCTGCGCACTTATTGAAATCTAGCTATTCAATGAATCACACAGACTTGTAGCGTTTTGTACAGTATTTTGTACTTCGTAATTTTAGTTGTTCTTCACAATTTTCACCTCTCTCAATTTCACATGTACACCCGATGTTTAAACCATGTGAATCGAACGAATCAATAATTAATAATGCAAATTACACTTCCAAGGTCGCGAGTCCTGAGTTTTCCCTTTGTGTTCAGTGTCGCTTGTGTACGGATTTTCTGGAGAGTTAAAGGTTAACGGAATCGATCATTTATTTCAGCACATTTCCGAACTCATCCGTCGTCAGAATTATCCCCGTTGTGACCTTCAGAATTACTTGGAAACGAGATGACAGATCGTATTCATTGGATACTTCGTTTGGTGTAGTGGAACTCTAGACCAATGCATCTTTACGCACTACCGTGAGTCATTTTCATTAATTTTGATCTCATATTCACACTTGAATTTTGTGTAGTGTTTGGATTCACTTCAACTCATTCCTTGCGATTTATCGAGCCTGTGGTTCATAACTAAAGCATGTAAACTGTCGCTTGCGGACAGTCGTAGACGCTATTGCCGTTTGCCCGCCCCCCACCTTACTCTGCATTCAAAATAGTCAAAACGTTGAAACTCCCATGACTTTGTGTCCATGTCCGGTCTGAATGGATTACGTGGACATTAACGCTATTTTGACAGTCTTTCTTATTTCGTACTATCGACTGTTGAGTGTCACATAACTCGCCCCCAATACAACCTGGTTCTGCTGACCATCACGACAAACTCTGTGACTCATATATACACCATCTCTGGCCCTTGATTAACCTATGTAGATAGGTCGCAGTTAACCAGGTAACGAATATTTGGAAACAGCTCATCTGACACACATTGTTCTCCTACTAAAACTGGGTATATCAATGAGAACTCATAAAGACTTGCACGTTACGTTACATTCGTTGTAGATCGGACGTACGGCAGTTGGGGGTAACGAATCATCAAGATGGTAAGAAACGTAAAAATAACCTTTGGAAAAGACCTCACAGCAAAACAAACACCACAACAGATTTTATGACTGAATTGTATGACTGAATTGATGCTTGGCGAACTACCAAACTTCACAGATCTCCATGAGGTCTAGATCAAGACTGTATATCACCTAATCAAAACATTCGTCCCTTGAAGAAAGGGCGGTACACTTCTGACTAAGATGTTTGAACTTGGGAATTGTTTTACTAGAAAACTACAGTCCTTAACACAAAACTAAAAGTACTAAATTAAGCACTAAACTGAAAGTGACAGAAGTGTTTCACCGTCTGACCACATGGACTAGCATCGTGATTATCATTTATTACTACTGGTTCACATACTAATGTAGTGAGGAGGAGCGATCGCGCTATACTACTTATACCACTGCTATTCAGTAGTGGGGTCGGGTCATATATTTTGACATTGAAGTAATCGCAGAAAAAATACAACGAGAAACATCGGAGTGCAGCAGCGCATGAAATGGTTTGTAATGTGCGACCGTAACCAGCAAGCGCGCACTAGTTGAATTTGAATTGGTGAAGAAGCGTGCTGCTGTGTTGTCGGCGCCGTTCTAGTTATCGTTTGTGTAAGTCGTGTGCATGGCTTACTGGGCCTTTGGCTCATGTTTGTTTCTTGTTGTTTCCTTTTACAGGATTGTTGTTGGAACCCCTACTTCGGAAGAACGCTGTCCCCTGGTGTCTCCACATTGCCCCACAGTTGGTCCGAAAGTGTAACGGACAACCCGAGTAGAAACAGCCGGCTTGCATGCTACAGGTTCTTGGCACTTAAGGGAACGTAAAGGAACTGAGCACTGAGATCTTTGGTAACTGTGACCGTCTGGGCACAGTACCCCATGCAAATGTGCGTTTTTGTTTGTTGTCTTGTTGAAGCGTATTACCCATATGTCGCTCTCCTGAATAAATAACCCTTGCATCATCCGCGTTCTTGGCTTACAACACTAAACAAGATGAAATTGCTCCCTAATCTACTAGAGACATCAGTCGTTTATGTGTTACCTCCCACTAGTACATCAAGGCATCAAACTAGTTCACAGTAAAAGTTACGTGCTCCCACGGTGGGAAGTGGCAGGTCATTTATGAAACCGAGAAATATGGGCGTCAGTCTATAATAAGTGGTGCTACATCCGTTCCCTATTAAAAGATATGACCATAAACACTTTCTTACAAACCAGTCATTGCGTTTTCGGATAGCGTTAGTTTTATGATTTCTGGAGAATTATTAAGTTTAGGTTTTGAGTTGTGATCTGAATCATTTCTCTGCACTACCTATCCGATGTCTTTTGGTCTTCCCAAAGAGCACATACTCTCGTTTTAGACCCCCAAAATATCGCAACTTCTTGTATGCCCAGCTGTATCACGAGAAGTGCACTAATGTCTGTCTTGCCCGAACTAGCCAGCTCCCTGCTACATGGCATGACGTGAGCAAGACACTGGGAAAACGTGGTGTTTGTCTCGTGGCGCATAATCAGTTGAACACTGGGTTCGCATCATGGCTACCGGCAAAATGGCCCAGTAACTAAGGTGTTGTCCAGATGATGGCCTATGTCAGGTTTTCAAAGTGTACAACACCTAGGTGAACAGTCGACGTTGTGCCAGCAGTTCACCCCAGACACATTAAAGAAACCTGGAGTATTTCTTACATTTTTGTGTAAAGTTGCTTTTTTATGGATGTTACCTGTAAAACTTTGACCTAGAACTTTCTATCGCACAGGCCGGACAAGAAAACTACGCACCTGTTTCATAACATCCCTTGGTAACCTTGAAACGGAAAGACCGACTCTCGGTTCTACACTGGTCCATGCTTTGTATTGATTCTCTTACTGGCATACAGCAGAATGTTCATCGCATGACGAATTGTTTGTTCAAACGGATCAAAAAGTAGTGTTCAGTATGGCTCAAGAATGGTTTAATCAAATCAACCAATAGCTGATTCGTCGCCCCTCTAAATGTCACTGACAACTGACCCCACCTTAGCCTTTAGTATAATCCACAAAGCTATGGTTAAATAATCCAATTTGGTCAACTGTCGTTCATTTGTGTAATCCGATTATTTCTTTGCATTAGAGGCTTGTATGATCTCAACAGTGGCCGTAGGTGAAGGCCACCAACCGAAAATCCAACTCAAAATCTTGGCCACAATTACTTGGCAAAGTGTTATGTGAATCTGCAGCCCACATATCATTACAACTGATAACTCGCCATTTGAGTTGTTAGACAGTAGACGGTTAGAACTTCGTAACACCAGACGCAATCAAGAGATATCCTACTAAGTTGGTTTCCGTTGTTTGTAAATAGTACTTACTAATTTGGGACCACAGAATAGTACCGATTATCGAGAACAACTGTTCGTCACAATGCTCTGACAAAATTTATTCGCCGTTTTTGAAAAAGGCTGTTGTCATACCGATGATATGGTAGCTATTGCCAAAAGGTGGAATGGCCGTATTGTTTTACCGCGTGATAAAGTTTATTTTTGTTGCAGCTTCTTGGTACTTTTATGTGAAAGCGAACGTGACCTGTTTAAAACAGCAAACTTATTTGAAATGTAAACGTTCAAAACATGTATGAGATCGACTTTTTTCCTAAATCATGTCTCCCAGTATGGCCAGGCGCTGGTTAACCCTGTTGTCCGTGCCCCGAGAGCCTGTTCTTGTCCTAGGAGTGAGACTAAATTTTTTTGATTCAACAGCTCCAATTATAATGTTGCGGATGAACCACGTAGTACAGCTACTTTTGAACAGGCCCCATTAACAAGATATAATCACTATAGTCTGAGTAATTGGATGAACCTATTCGGTGAACGACCGTTTCATGGTTTTTCTGAAGGTGAATCGATGAACCTATAATTCAGTATAAGCCCGCTGATGAGTAGCAGAGGATTTTAGTTTTCATATGGATTGAACATCACCCACAATTGATCGCAGCTGTCGCATTCCCATAGACTTTCTAGTCGACCCCTTTCAAACAGCCTACTCGCTAGCATAAGATCAATGTTTGTGCTTGCGACCACAACATTATCTAATGCACTCTGGATACGGACAGGCCATACAAACTAACCATCTGTGGATTTGTACTTCTCGATACTATTAAGCAATACAAGAGGCACACAGAGAGGTGTTACGTCGATAATGCAACCTTACCTGTATTTTAAGTGACAGCATACTTACATTGTAGTGAAGATGAACGATCTACCCACATACTACTCACAAGTAGTCAGAATGATACACTCAATGCGTTATGGAATAAAGTGCAGATGGCCTATGAACTACGAGGCTTGTGTTTTTCAAGTGCGAAACGGTAATTAGTACCTGTTTCTCTCCGGGGTTACTAATGCATACTAAAGAATGTTTTTTTTAATGTTTTCAAAGCACAGGCCACCAGTTTCTGTTCGCTGAATAACTGGTCGCTTCTGTTAACCGACCTATAGACGCAACAGCAGTATCGAAACGAACCACATACACTTTAACCAACATAAGTTACATGAGTTAGGTAATCATAAATAATACCACTGCATACTGCAATAGGGTAATAAAACACTGTTACCACGAATTCTTTTTGTGTTGTGTTTCATATTCAAGTTTATGTTCACCTGTGGAAACTACTCGATTGGAGTGCTGTAATTGCAGTTTGGAGAGCAGAGAGAGGTCTACAGTGGAAGGAACCAGACCTTTCAGTGCATCGCAAGTTAAACTACTGAGAGCTTTCCGTGTTTGCTCGAGCAGTTTTGAACCTATTAGCATCTGCTCATGCGTAGGAATTTCCGCAAGAATGTCCTCACAGGAGTGTGTAATGACCAATTTTTAATGCTCAGGGTTACTTCACACAGTGTGGTTTCTTCTTCATCGAGACCTTCTTCGTAGTTCACTTGCAATCCAGTTCAATCTACCGCGATAGTTGCATGTGGCTGAAAAGTGATACTGCACATAGTGGTTAAAATGAAGGCAATCACCATTCAGGCTACACTCTGTGTATCTCTCGTAAGCAGACAAACGGAGATTGACAACTACGTTGTGACGACAATGCCTCTTTTGTTAAGCCATAACTTTACATCAATAAATTGCTTCCACGTCAATGACAAAGCATCTTAACTTCTTACAGAAGTCTTTATTGCTGTAGTGACTATAATAAACAATATTTTTGATAGTCGCATTCACCTGTACATTTCTACTGATTTCGGTTTTTGCCTACTTTCGTTTTAGTCTAGCTATCCATTTTATACTACCCGTCCCGGGGCTAAACATATAATTCGTTTCGTGCCTCGTTAGCCTGACTAGTTTTTATTTTCCACGGTCGATATCAGTACACGGGGATCAATGCACTGAGTCTCTGTTTTCACTGTCAATCGGTTTTCGATGGTGTGTACAGACTGGGTATTATTCTGTTGGACTGGTTCCAACAATTGGTGAACCCGAAATAAATTTTCGATGCGTCGTTACACTGCCGTTTCCGGTGATTTTGGTCCACATCATTATTTTACATTGCGTCTTATAAACAACCTTATTTTGCTGTTCATATCCACGTTTGGTTATTTTAATTTAATATCATCGGTTTAATCCTCTATTACTGTGTGACTTTTATTTGTTATATTCATGTCTGATAAAGATCCCACGGTGTCGCTAGTAGTCTTGCCGTTCTTGGAAGTGGACCCAGTCCTATGGTTCATACACCTAGTAGTGCAATTTTACAATGACCGAGTTTCTTCCAATTAGGCCAAATTTGTCCATTTGGCGTCTCGTTTGCCGAAAGAGATCATGACACAACTCCGAGACGTGTTAGTGAACAAGCCTACACTGAACCGCTATGAAACTGCCGAACAAGCGGCAATTAAGCGAATCACTCCATCGGAAAGGATTCGTTTGCAGCAGATGTTTAGCGAGGTAACGCTGGGCGATAAGCGCCCCATGACACTACTCTAGGATATGTAACAACTAGTACGCACGTGGCATATAGATGAGTCTCTTCTTCACAAACTGTGGATACAGAGACTATTGGAGAAAGCGCAAGCAATTGTGTCTATTGAAAGATCAAATCCAGCAGGAAGATGGTTAATGTTGATACCATCAACGTTTTGGCACTTGATCCACCGGGTTTATTAAACTGTGCACTTACCAGCCGACCAAGTACGGACACTTCCGCGCTGGTCTGCAATGGCGACTAACGTCCTTGACGTCGCACCCTGTCGTCCTATCTTTGTGAAGGATATGGAAACCGGAGACACGCTCTTGATTGATACTAGAGCGCAGGCTAGTGTTGTAAATAACACGTATATTATTGATTATGAGCGACGAACTTTAACTTTCAAGCTGAGCCTGCGGTGGACATTCCGCTGGGTGTTCACAATTGCCGCGCTACCTTTCGCCATAATCGACAACAATTTTCTTCTGGATTTTGACATTCCGTTCGATACGAGATGCTGTCTGTTAATTGATTCCAGTACTAGGCGGAGCATACCTGGCATTCACACAACAATTGCAGCCATAACGCCCATATATGCCCAACCTACCGCTCCTAAGCAATTTGTGGATCTCTTTGCTGAGTTCCACAGCCGGTTCGCACATCGAATAATATCCCAACAACAGTGATCTCTAGTGTTACATATCATACCCGTACTAAGGAACCTCCGTCTAAGCACAGCCTCGCCGGTCGACTCCTGACGAACTCAAGCTCACCAGGAACAATACGCTGTTCCGACAGTCCATGAGCCTGACCGTTGCAATGGTCCCTAAGAACTCAGGTAGTTGGCACCCATGCGGTGATCACCGCGGGCTCAACAAAGCAACCATCCTTGACAGGTACCTAATCCAGCGAATGCAGGAGTTAACTACTGGTTTACATGGAAAAAGCAATCCCCGTAGCCAAAGAAGCTGTACACTAAACCATAGTAGACTGTTTCCAATAATTGGTGAGCTTGAAATAAATTTTCGAAGCGTTGTTACACTGCCATTTCCGGTGATTTCGTATCATATCATTATTTTTCTTTGCATATTGAAAACAGTGGTTTTTTCCGTTCGTACATGAGTTTCTTTATATCAGCTTTAGATAACCGGTTTAATCCTTTATTAGTGTGTGACTTTTATTTGTTATATCCATGTCTGATAACGATTCTAAGCCCTTCGAGTAACCCACGGTGTCTTTATTAGTCTCGCCGTTCTTAGAAGTGGACCCAGTCCTATGGTTCAGACACCTAGAGACAAAATTTCGCAATAACCGAATTTCTTCTGATCAGGCCAAATTTATACAGTTATTGTCTCGTTTTCCGAAAGAGGTCATCATACAACTCTTTTTCTAGTAACCATTGGGCGATCCTTGCTGGATTAATGTGATAAAAACCCACTCAATTAATCGCTTAGCCAAACTCTGACACAATATTCTATCTAACAGAGTGCTTGTCCAAAAGTCGCGTTAAGATACCATACCAGGATTGGACGAAAAACCTCAAGTTCGTTGGTCGGTATTGCACCAACCAACTTACAGTTTGACTTTACAGATCACCCAATGACAGACTGTGATTTCTCTTACAGTAGTTCACATCTGCAAATGTTGTTTCTTGTCTCAAGAATAAAAACAGCCTACTGCAACCAGTACTAGGTGTTCTCCTTAGTATTTACGTAGGAGGCTCCAATTTGAGTACGATTTCTAGGGTTATTCGCACTCCATTATCCCGAATAGTATAACTGTTTTGAGGCTCACTGAAAAAATGGTTACACCTTAAGTGGATGGTTTTACCAGACTGTTATACTGACATGAAGATAGCCATGGTCCACTTAATGTAATCAAATTAGAAGTGGGGCGAGTGGATGAACCACAAACACGATTTCATTGTGGCCATGGCTACAAACAAGGTAGGTTCAGCATAATCAGTATTAAATCAGTTGGATAGAATGGAAAGAATCAAACTGTTGCTCGGATAGGGAGCAGGTGTTTTGCCAGGCGACCAGTAAGGTGTTAATGAACTGTTTGTAACCATTTACATCTAAGTGGTATAATCGTCTACAAGCAGGCTATTTCACTTGCATTGTGGTAGTTAGGCGCGGTAGATAATGCAAAACGCTTTCTTCTGGTCCATTTGTGAGTCACAGTCACCCAGGTGGGCCAGAATGGATGATTTGATATTATTCGTTGCTCAGAAACGAGGTCACTTCAGTAAATGTTGGTTAATGCTCTCCGGTGAATGCCTAATAGTAGAAGCAATATACACTGAACCACAAGAATAGTAAAATGAATAAATTAAGAAGGAGGCAGTGTTGCTTGGCGTGTTACCATTTTCAGATTAAGAAAATGATATTTTTGATAGTTGCATTCATTTGTACATTTCAGATGATTTCGGTTTTCACCCACTTTCGTTTTAACCAATACACGGTGATCAACGCGTTGAACCGTTGTTTCATTGCTGACGGATTTTCGATAGTGAGTACAGACTGGGTATTATTCTGTTGGACTGGTTCCAACATTACCAAATTCTGAAGATTCTGTGCATAACGTCCTTGTGAGTTTTGTATGGCTACGGAATATCTCACTAACTCGAAGTCGGTGAGACCATGTCTCATGGCCAAGTGTGATCGACGGATCGATGTCTAGTTAATAGTAAATTACTTAGCTGATGCCAGTAAACTGACCCATTCATGCATGAAAGTTTGAAGCCTGCAGTGAAGACAGTGGTTAATTGCGGTACTGAATAGAATGACAGTAAACAGATCTAATGTAGCAAATCTTAACTGCGATTCCCGGTGGGAAGCTCAGCTACAAAGAATCAGTAGGCAGAATAACGAGTGTTGTCAGATGAACACTAGACAATGTAGCCAATGCAGTCTAAACTAACGCAAGACGCGACTCGGAAACGGGGTCAGTGGTTAGTTACGAACGGCGCAACCGAATCAGTTTGGCTAGTACACTAATAAGATACAATATCGAGGTGAGTTTAACAAGGGGCGAGATGTACACTGGATGACAGAATGGTTTAATGGGTCCATGGGAAATAGAAAACAGCCATAGAGGTTGCAAGATTTACTAAACCATTTAGAATAAAATTCTCCAGAAACCAGAATAATGTCAATGGTGTGACGTAACAAAATAATGAACAGAAAGTCGCATTTTGTAAAAGAACCAAGGACATTGTTAGATATAAACAATAAACGGATGAACTAATGTCAATTGTGGAACATGAAAGAAACTGTACTTCAGTAAGAAAGCTGTCGCCTCGATTAGCTGAATATAACAACTTAACAGTATGAGATGGGATGTGGAATAGAAGATACAGAGAAATGATGAAATTACAAGGTATGAATAAAAATACGGGACTGTTTACTACTTGAATCTACACAATCAGAGTTCAGCAACTCAACAAGTTGCAATCAGATAGGTGTAACACATTGAACCTATTCAATATCATATCAAAAAACCAACGATGTCTCATAAAACCTTTTCACTTTATTACACTGAACCCCTGGACAAAGGAAACATCTACGGGTTACAGTTGGAATACTCTGTTCCATGTCAAAGAAGTACATCCGATGGTGCTAAGGTTAACATCTGAGTAAGAGCTACAGTAACCCAGTAGCCTCAACAGTTCCCTATGTCTCTTCGGTCAGCCATTAAATCATTTCACACGTTGATATTCACGGGCTGATAATCGTTGAATGTTATACACTTATAGTGTATAACCATTCACTATGAAGCAGCGAGGATGTGCAGATCTTTTCATTTACTGTAGGGTTGGGTTTCTCACCTGTTCTAACGTTGCACAACAATGCCAGAGGTATGACATTTGAGTTATTTAGCTCGTGACTTTTCAGCCTTCACACCATACCTTCGTTCGGCACTGCTCAGTAGAAGAACGCTTCAACAACAGCAAAAAACTGAAGATATATTCTAATAAATATGCTTCTGACAAGCTTTTTAGTTTACCTGTTCGTTTACTGACAACAATAGAAACACTGACGGACTCATTCGATTACTAACATGTGCTGACGCCATGTCGTTTTTGATGGCTGAATAGACGATAGTAACTGACGCCAAATGTCACAACGCCTTACTCTTCAGTAAGTT
>JTDE01000370.1:173023-205718 GCA_014338405.1 Paragonimus skrjabini miyazakii
CAATTGAATTCTTTGGTCTGGCTGCTAGTAATTTGGAATGTAGTGTTTTATTTACTGTATCACATTGAGTCCATATGTTGTATAATCTCATCCTTTCATCATCGATATCAGTATATCACTAAATTCTCGCAATACACTATCTGGATGCTAACTGATACGCATGTTGTCCTAATTACCAGACGAAATGATATCGAGCTAACTACTTCGGCCCCTTACTGGCTTGAATAATTTTTTTAAATTTTGTTCCAAATGAAACAAAAACGCTTCTTCAACATTTGCTAGACTTAACGTCATGCAGTTGTCTGAACTGTGGATCATGTTGGTCAAGCTGATTTCTGTACCGGTTGAAATGCAGCGGCAATTGACCAGCCGACAGTCTCAGCAGTCCAGTCCTCAAATACCGCTTCGGAGTCGGAACAAAATAGGGGGAATTATTTTAATCATGTTCCTTGACCGGTTGAGTCATCCTGGCAACATTTATGTGCCGGTTTTATTTTAACATTAGTACGAGGTTAGACTGCCCATTGTGGTCAAGCCTGTGCAGCATAGTACAAAAGAAGCCCGAGTTATGGATGTGATCAATTTGTCCAACGAAAGTACATTTTCGGGATAAGCAACATATTCCAAGACAGTACTGACCTGATAGATAGAGCCTTGAAAATCTGGCCTTTACTGCATCTGACAGCGATTATAGCTGTCAGTGAAGAGTGCACTGACGTAGATAATGAGACGATGGCTAAGGAGCTGCAGACAGCCATCATCTGTCTGCGCCACAATATTATCATTGTCACATGTGTATAACCGTACGCAAATCAGTCAAGTGGAGCCGAATATCACTCTGTTCACCCTTTGTTGGCTTAGTATGATGTCTTGTTTGTCAATATCGCTTCGGTGGCCACGTTGCAGCCTTACACCTTATTGATAGGTATAAGTTATTTTTGGACGGTCATCACCAAGGCAACAATCAACAACTATCATATTCATCTACGATGGTTCCGGCGTTGCTCATACTTAGGTGCACATTAAATGAGAACCAAAATATCTGTTTCATCAGTACAGCTTTTTGTGAGCGGCAAAGTTTGCTTTATAACGAGTGACATTTGTTCGCTGGACCGCATAAGCAAACGAATAATCAGGAACTACTCAAGAGAGCACACTGTGTTCACTCAGAAACTATACTGATTGCCAATCACCTCAGCTACTTTCAAATTTGTGTCTTACTGATTTAAACTGAGCAGACCGGTTTTGCATAAATTAGTGAAGTTGTTTGTTCAGTCGGTCAAAAAGTAGGTCTTCTGATAAAATCGCTTTCAATTCTGACTCTTCTGTCAATGTGAAAACTTCTTCGAAATCATCTGTAGACATAATACGCTTGATCAGAGTAGCAAAAGGGGACCAAATTCGACTGCGATCAGTTGATAAAGTGATACAATCCGAAGGTTACAGGCAAATACCAAACACAAACATGTTATCGTGGAAGACTACTTTTACTTACGTACGCTTGCTATCTAGCCACTACTTGATTTGACCCTTATTCCAGTTCCAACGTTCGTCCGTGGATTTGCATGGAGCAGTACGAGTGATGGATTGGTTTCTGGCCCGCACAACTCAGGACAGTACTCATTACTGTTTGCACACAGGCTTGATGATGGTGACACCGTGAACAGTTAGTTACAAAGTAACATGAATGTCAGCACTCATAAGTCGAGTTTTGCCTGGTAAATTCTTTGAGTCGGAACTACCGAATTTATGGTAAAAGTTGTGTGCGTGCCTAAGTTGAGTTGACTGAATATTTTACGATGCGCCAAGCATGCACATCACTCAGTCACAACGTATCAAGGTTGACGTGGGGAATTTAATGTTTAGGTCGATGAAAGCCACCCAATAGAAAATAGCATGAAGCGCGAAGACGACGGTCAAGCGGAAACAAATTACGACAAGATCTGTTGCACGTTAGCACCTATATGTGGGCTTTTACTCATGCTTGTGGTTCATTCAAGTAATTTCATATGTTGAAGTTTTACGGCAAGGATATTTCACTAACACTCTGTTACTGGATGGTGGTTTCCGTCTTTAATACCTGTGGTCAATGATGTGCACTAACAAGATGCGCGGATAATGTGTTCGTAGTTTAGTTTACAGTAAGGCTTATAGTCAGCTGTTTCCCAGGTGTCGTGATCGCAGATTATGTGTACAGTATCAAACAAACAATCCGGAGCCGTTTAATCTACTCAGTCTCATCTACCAGTAGGATTAGTCTCAGTTTCTCCAACCGAGGTTCTTTCTCGGATAACTGTCTCTCATTTCATTTACCAGTTCACCTTCAGTTGCGGTGTCTCACTTTGGCAGGACGGACCGAAACTTGCAACAAACAAAGACGGACCGCATCCCCAAGTGGCTAGTGCAGACAGTGCGTCAACTTTGGCCAGTATACCAACACTCGAACAAAAATCCATCGTCTTTGCTCGCGAAAACCGTAATCGCAACAGGTCATGTGGTTGACCCCGCCACTTGGTTTATGGTCCTATTACGCAATCGTAACCCTAAGATGGTGGCTTTCTCCGAGGCGTCGTTATTCAAGTGTCACAAACCGACCCTCTGTTGGTAATATGTGCTGATGCAAACAATTTTGTTGTCGTAGTAATGAAATTGTTTACTCTACCCTGATCCCTCCTATGTGACGTTCGTCCAGTTGGTTTTGTTGCCAGGCCCTAAAGTTACATAACCGAATGTTTTATGTAATCCACTGATGAGAATGAACGAAGTATTTGCATCTCGCACTATATATCTCATTGCCGTCTTGATGAACTGGATTAAGAGAACTCAGTGTGTCACACTCTTCTACAAACTTTAAGCATCTATCAGTAGACTAGAACTAATCAGTACCTTGCTTCAACTTTTGTTTCCAAACTTGTTGTCCCTGAGAAACGTCGTACATTCTTGTCGACTGCGTCTCTTTTCCAATGTTACAGAACTAGAGCGAAATGAAACGGCCAGAAAAACGAACATTTGTCAAATTCGGTAAGGACAAATTAAACTGACTGAATCGTGTGTTTACACATTTTTGTGTTGCTGAGACCGCTGAATCACATAAGTCAGGCCAATTGAAATGGTTGGACGCCTTAATATTCAACGGTGTTGGAAGTTGATTTAAGAGGAACCTGGTTGGTGGGATCCGAAACGGATTAGCTTGTCACAATGGCCGAAGTCAAAAGGCGCGGGCGCTTAATAATTACCGCAAGCGGCTTGCGCTGCACCACTTGCGGTTACATCCGCACACTACGTATTCAGTGTAAATCCGAAGGAATACGATTGGTAGGTGTGTGAGTAAGGCGCTTGTGTTCAGCTGGCCAATGCTGGTTAGCCAATTAATTGGCTACCACGAAAAGGAAACCGTTATCTCTCGGACAATAAACAGAGAGAGAGAGAGAGAGACTGTAATGACAAGATCTAAACTGAGAAGAAAGGCATGCAAGATTTAATACAAGAACCACAAAGCTGAAGAAAAGAATGGGTAGAATACCGCAGACACCCAAATAAAAGGTGCTTAATCACAAACTAACGAACATTTACAAGAAAACGCCAATCAAATTGTGTCAGAATGTAAAATATGTTGTTGTACAGTTGTTGCTGTTGGATCTTATTCCACAGTTAACTGTTCGATTAATGTCTCAAAGCATATGCAAACATTCATTCGTTGACGTTATGTGCGTTCATTGGCAAACGTCATATGTTGAACCCAGTGCTATTTACTCAGATATTGTTTCATTTCTACCACCAATCGTATAGACCTAAAAACGGACATTGTTCTTCATATCAAAGTTGGCAGCCAATTCAACAAAATTTCTGTCAATGTTCAACACACAGCAGAAAACCGCCAATCTTTATACTTATAGCCTGGAGCACATTAATGTTTTGTGCAATGGTTAATTTTTTTTAAACAGCTCTTACTACGTTAAACCTATTTAACCCTTGTTTACCTGTATATTTAGTAGCGTAATATTTGATTATTGCCAACTGATCTTAATTCACTCCGATCAGGAACAATACCAGCAGGAAGAATAAACCGTAATCACATAAACAGCTTCAACGATTTAACATATTCGGTAAAAGCACAAAGATGAATGCAAATGAAATTTCGATTGGATCGAATTCGCCTAATAAATTTATGACAAACTTTAAAAAGTTAATAGATTGTTCTCACATTCCTAGCGTTTATGGACAATCGGACTACGAAATTTAAGCTCCGAAACGTTACAAACAACGTGAACGTTTATGACCAAAATAAATCACAAATGAAATTTTCAAATAGAACACCATCCACACGTGAATGCAGCGTTTGCATTCAGATAGGGTTTTCGGCTGGCCTACCTCGAGAGGAAGAACGTGACTCGGGTTTCACTCTCGTTAGAGCTCATCAATAGTGCATATCTTTGTCCGGACTGGAATTTGCACTGCGGCTCTCATCTTTTCAAGACGAACGTGTTAACCACAACATCAGTAACCTCACAGTAGACATGACCGAATAATCGTCCAAACGCTCAAACACAACCTTGTGTGAACTGCGTTCAACTTGCTCAATGATTTAGACAGGGGAAAACGTAGAGATCCTATGATCAAAACTTTCAACTTAAGTTGAAGTTAAGTTCAAAATGGTTTGAACCATTAACAGAATTGTAGGGATTCAGATTATTTCAAAGTGGACATCAACCAAACTTGATGAGTTTTTAAAAAAAGCGAAACTCGGGCCTAGCGTTATCGTTCGCAGTGAGTTAACGGAAATGCTAATCTCAATGTGAAGACAGCAATCAAGTGTAGGTAGTATTCAATTTGAAACAAAAGACATCCTGAACTTTCTAGGAATGTAATATTATTCAGTTTTTTCTCAGTAGTGTGAATTCAACAATGGCAATTGCATTGCCGTAATCTTTACTCTCATCTGATGGCTTCTGGCAAAAGAGGGGACGACAACTAATAAAAAAATATTTAAACGATGTAATTCCCCAAAAAAGTATTTTATTGTTAAGATAAATTAAAAGTGATGGACACATTAAACTTTTGTACACAATCACACCTGTCATACATACGAAGGCGAAACCTGCCTATTCGATTCAGTCGATCAGATCAGCATGAAAGTGGCTCATGTGCCTGACTAGTAATGACTCTATAAAAAAAAATGTCTCCGTTGTCGATATGGATGAACCGAATTGCTATTGTGTTGGTACTTCCCAATTTACAGATAATGGAAAAATATAACGTGTACTGAACAGGCTCGTTCCCAGCTATTCATTACCAGGTTAACTGCATCACACATATAACACCATTTTACAGGGGAATCAATAACAGAGTATACAGAGATTGAAGGGTTGATGACATCGGCCAAACTAATATCAAGCCGTAACAAAAACTCCAAATGAACAGTGGGCGCTGGCTGAAAAATGTCAGATCAGTAAAGCACTAAATATTGATGAAACCAGATCCGGAAAAGTCGAAAGACTGCATTAAAGCACAGAAATTACCAAGGTTGTTGGAGCAGGTAGGTTACCACAGAATGCTCCAAAGCATCGTACAATGTGTCAACCCAGCAGATTTATAATGTAGTAGTTGAGCCAGAAAAATATTATGGATTACAAAAGAGACTGCCTTCAGCCGTGTATTCTGATAAAACTGGATAAAGTATGTAAGAATCTATCAGTATATCTCTTCAGATTAGTAAACCAAATAACAACCGTTACAAGCTCAAGAAATCCCACAGAACTAACGAGTCCACTAGCTGATTACTTCAACAACAAGACACAAAGAACACACGTCAATTTCGTTGTGCCATCTCAAGTGAAAACTAACTCTGGTGTAACCCAAAGTGATAATCCAAAGCATCTCGCAATGGCAGATTGTGTAGGTAAAATATCATCAATAGAATGGGGTATGCTTCTCAAGTACGTAATGCCGTCATTTTCCGTGTAGTTGCTCCCTTCACATCCAATTCAAGTCTACTGTAATGCGATTCGCCAATTCGAACAAACAGACCGACTCACGTGACCCGTCTCCGATTAACTCACAATGTGTAGCCGTTTGCACTCACTTGTTCTTAACGATCATCATCAACAACTCATGAAACAACATCCGGAGTTACATATTTAGGCCGTACACATTCTCAAGCAATTATCATTCAAGTAATTTCACAATTCCTCCACACGAATGAAGTTTTCATGAAAATCAGAAAGATATATTTATGTGGCTCGCCTCAAAACACTATCTAACCTACACCAACACTGTTCAAGAGTTATTAATGCCTACCTACCTCCCTTCGGTTGGATCACACTCCCTATGGCGTAGTCTTATTGTTTCAGGAAGGAATCGAAAATTCCTAAACAAATCGATTCACAAAACTTCTATCCCGATGTGCCGGTTGTGTGTGCATGGATTTCACCGACGTGCTGGTTATTCTCTACTTGGAAACCTGTCAACAAATAGCTGACAAGATTTTCAATATAATGATGTACCAACAAATCGACAAAAGGCACACTAGGACTGTTGCATGATTTCATCAATGTTTCTAGATCTGGTCGGAATACTAATGAGTTTAGAACCGAATTCCTAAGAGTTCACTGGTCGACTGTTTGTACGGTGTCAATTTGCTTGTCTGCTATCAGTTTCAAAATCTTGTGATTGTATCTTCATCTCGCTCGTCGTTACAAATATGTGTTTATTATTGGTATTGTTGAACAGGTATTGGCTTTTATATTTGAACCTACACCTTCTGAAGTGCACAGAACAAATTCTTGACTGATTCCATCTGACTTGGTCTGACTCGATCTGACTTGGTTTGAAGTCATACGTTGATGATTCTGTAATGATGCAATTCACCCTGACCCCGAATTCTGGTCACGGACAAATAAGAAAACTGTCGTTATCATGAATTTTATTGTTCCCAGTAAAATTTTACACTGTTACACAATAGTTCATTGTAGGAATGCATTATCAACGATAAGCACAATTGAGAACTTGACGGTCATCATTGGAATAGTTGAGGAATCACAATAACAACGCCGTTCTCTAAATAGGTCCGCTCCAAACTTCACTGGAGTGTGAACAGGAGCGAGACGGAACCAAACCATAAACCGTATGTTTCCAAAATAGCTGTAAAACTGAGAGTTATTCGAATTCCACCGGATCTGGGACAAACGGTGATGAGCAGTGCCTCCACGGATAGTGGATAGTGGATTCACGAGAGTGCAACGACATGAAAGACCGAATGCCTTCACAGAGGTGAATTATTACCCGTTTCGTATAAGCAATACCGATATGCTCAAATGTCAGAATCGAATGTTGTTCAAAGAACCACACACATCAATGATATGTACTGTTCTACGTCTTTGAGTGTAATGGATCTGAGTGTGGATTGAGGATATCTGTGACGACTGCATGGGTGAAGTGCACACAGACCACCACTGCATATCGTTGAGCTCCCTAGATAATTTACACACTTTTACTTAAATACTTGCATTAACGTTGCCAACGTATTGATTAGTTTCCAGTTGAAATCTTATCATCAGCTTGCTGACGAGATTTCGAGTACAATGATAAATCAGATAGTCGGCATAATGCACACCCTGACTTTTGCATGCTCTCATCTGTTCATTCACTTTTGTAGTGTTGTTATGTTTAGCCGGAATGTTAGCAATTCCTAAACCACTTTATCAATAGTCCACTGAACCACGGATTGCATAACTCTATGATTTCTGTTGATGAATCACCTTGACTGATCGTTAATTTCGGAATCTTATGTTTGAGTCTGTTTCTCCCTCCTTGTAACGAGAAGGTACTTTGTTTTTAATCCTGTTCAGTAAGTTTTGGTTTTGAAGTCCAAAATTCCACTTCGAAGGACGTTTCATACATTATTGAGTGGCTTACTGTCTACTACGTTAAGTACAAGTATTACGTTCGTGAATGCAGCTAAAGATATTTCAGAAGTAGATGGCTTTGTTGAATGGACAAATAGGAAGCCAAAACGGTACATATTTTGAAAGTCGAACGATACGTTTAATCTTCCCAGTTAATTGCACAAGACAATCGGTTTTGTGAGGTTAAGGCATGACAACAAAATACCAAATAAGCGAAAGCCATGCCGATACAATAGCAGGATGGGGTGAGCAGTTTCTCTTCCACGACGAAGAGACTGCTCAAGTTAACACCTCCTACTAACAGAACAATACAATTTCCGGAAACGCTACGAACTTATAGGCTTATTAACCAGATGGCTTCAGGGAGTATGAAGATCAGAAAATCAAACACCTAGGTGAAAATTAGTCTTCAAACTGACATGACATATTACTATTTAAGATTATTCGTAGAACATCGCAAAAACAATAGTGTGAAAACTGACCAAACCAGGGGCACATGACAATCAACTGACCCAGAGCTATCGAACTAGCCTGGATGAACAAAATTTACAATCAAATGACAACCACCTAATCCCTATCTGTTGTAGTGAAAAATACCACTCTTAGGTTATTCACAGTCATTATTCAACCACGAAATTAGTCCCACGGTAATGTACCATTCACCGAAGTTTCCAATTTTTGGTTGGTCATTGGAATAGAAAAGATGGGCCAACGTCTGGTCTACTCTTGGCCAACTTGGCCGAGTCGGCCACGTGTTTACTGGGTAAGTTTACGTTGGCCTAACAACACCGAAGTCAACCATCTCATAATTTGCAGTCCCCACGATCGAGGTAGCCAGGTTTCTGCATGGAAATTTGGTTAACGACCTACCACTAATTAGACAATAACCATAAATGGTTCTCGGAATGTAAAACTTGGTCAATCTCACATCACTAAATAAGTAAATCACAAATTTAAGCCTGCTATTGGTGGTACATATTCCGTCGTGGAATTGGTTTTTTTTTGCTCTCAACCAACAGGATGCCACTCTATTATCCCAATTTTTCTTCTTAGGAAAACTGTGACACCCATGTAATCTTCCAGGTCAGTTACGGTTGCCATATCCGAAACTTGGACCAGAGAAATACGAAACATGTGTTTAAGCGGATAGTGTGGACAACGTTCAGGCGGAAACCCGGATGTGATTAACCTCGTCAGTTCATTTATGGCGTGATTACACAATCACAACCCGAAGTTTTTTGACGTCCAGTGAAGCGATTTCAATTACGCGTCGAATTCAAGTTCAGTGTTGGCGGAAAGGAATGATGTGAAAAACTTGGATGCTGCGGGGATGAAATCTTACCTTATGTAGGGCCAGTGTGATGTTTGCTTCATTCATTGTTTTGTCTCCAAGTCGTGAATCTGCGCAACTGGTTGTTTCGTATTATCGACTGATGAGAATGAACGAAGAGGCTGCATCTCGCAAGGAACGTTTTCGCGTCATATCGTAAACGGCACGGAAGAAATTCAACTTAAGCTATTCAGAACGGCCTTGTGCGGGATCAGAAGCTACTGTTGTTCAAGCCGCCGCACACGATAACAGTAATGTTTATAACCAACGATCTAGTGACCCAGATAATCCCAGCAGGGGAAGTGACATCTGACCATTTTACCCATTGGAACAGTCAGCGTCTTCAGAATTCGAGACCACGTTTTTGCTGTTAATGATCTCAGTACATAATGTCCGCTACGGTAAACGCCCGGCCGATATGAGTAGTGCCTGACCCAACCATCGGTGACTGTAAGGACTGATTGGTAAACCCATTGATCGCGCATTCTGAACGCTCCGGAATACACACTAGCAGAAGACCGTATTGATTGCGCAACTATCTCATTTGATGCAGGCTAATTAGCAGAGACAACGATGGTCAAACACACTAAGTCTGTTGATATCCTCGTCAAGGACAAACAATGTTCCCGAACCGTAGAACAAAACAGAACGTATACGAGCACCATTTAACCCTCACTTCAACAACAACAACCGGATGTCAGATGCACTTCTCGTGCTATTCTCACTGACATCTCATCAGCAGTATTGAAAGCTGATGACACGGTACTGCCCAAATATGTGCAACCGTTCACAGTATGTTGTAAACCCTCCTAAACGATACGCTGGTTCGATCTCGGTAGAGTGGTGCGCTCGATAAAATTGGATTCCCGTCCCAGTAATAATTCACACGAAAATCCCCGTCCCGAATAGCACCGCGACTGTCCCGTATACGCTCCCAAGGCAAGCCAAAAGACGCGTTCAATATAAGAAGCTTTGTTCCGCTACAAAACGTGTGCAGCTAGGGTGACAAGTACAAGGTGTTTATAGGGCACGTCATGAACACACATTCTCACCACATCATGAGAAGGGGTTAGGACCACACATGTGCATAGCGGTATAAAAAGCCTTAACCGATTGGAACAGTTCCGCTAGTTCGGACTGAGTCGAGTGGTTTTTTTCTTCTTTCTCACGGCGGAGGCGCCCTGGGACGATCACAGGGTGGGCGCCCTAACACAATAATAAGCGGATCGCCTGCAGTGAAGAACGTAGGAATGGGAAAATTCGAAACATGAGGCAGTATTTTACACCTTGCGGGTGTGAAACGCATTTCGTACAAACCAACCCGATCATTCATCCTGTTCGGCATCGTCTGTAATATATGGCGGATGGGCTAAGCAAACCATTTTTATCCGCATATTCCATGTGTTCAACCTAGGGCACTGTGAAGACAGAATAGTTGAGTGTCAACGTAGAAGATCGTAGTGGATGGACACTGTCACTGTCAGGAGAACGATAACTTCTGATACTTCCTGGTCGTTTACGCCACGGAACGGAAGTGATTTGAATGACCTCACTCCGGTCTCTAACCCATAAGTCTGACTTGTGTGAAAAAAACATAAGGGTTTTCTTGGGGTACTCTACCTGGAGCCAGTGACTCAAGATTAGGACTCACTTGGAGATGGGAAGCTTGCTCAGTTCGAGGACGCAGTGAATAAAACATTAATATCCGGTTTTCGTAACCGCTGCACCCAATGGATGTATTCGAAACTACATCAAGCTTTTGAACGTTACGGGATGTTTTTCAACCGTACTGAATATTACGCCGGCGATCACGGTCAACCGTTGGGCGATCAGAGTGCTCTTGTCTTAGGACACATTTTCTACCCCCCTTCATCCTGATTCCGAAGACGGCAGTGCCGCGACTATAAGAATAGTTCTGCCTTATGACCATAAGATCGTGCCTCGCTACCTAAGCACTAATAAGCGGTCAGCAATGTGACATACAACCCTGTGAGTACATCTGCTTCTCCTGTGACTGCTCTCCTTTGGTCTGCCTAGTCAGTATAACTCGCCGAATGAGTGCAGTTCACAAGCCTGACCACCATGTCAAGGTGGCAGAATAGGTCAGGAGAAATAGTCCATACTACCATGACTACTTCTTTCGACCACTTGTTGTCAGTGTGATGGTCGATGTCAACGTCTTCTCATGTTCTCAAGAGTGACTGGTGTGTTAATCCTAATTTCGAGAGTTTTCATATGAGGTCAAATATTTCACGCCTGCGTTCTTTCGTATTTGAGCAAAAGTACAATCACAATCAGCGATGATGCATTCGTCTTGGTTTTAAAAACAGTTCATGCTAACAAATAAATGGGTATATGTACTATAAAATATTGGTGTCCGGTTAAATGTCGAGAATGTTCAGAGTGCTTACCGAACTAGAGATAACTCATTGCAGGACAAACGCTAGCTACTTTCAACAAATGATTTTCAAAATGGATTCATAATGACCAAGGTAAACTTTGCTTGCGGCAAACTGGGCACAGGCGTTCCCATGTCTGTCGTTCACTCCATGTTTTATAAAACTTATTTTGCAAGGATCTATTTAGTTAGATGTCCTATCGCAAACATTTGACACACCACATGAGAAAGGTTAGGCCTAAAACCCCTGTGCACAAGTTGCAGGAGTTCAATCCAATCTAGCATAAATTGTAATGTTAAACTCATGCTTTATTCACGGTCAAATCGAAATCCGGCCGTAAAGTTTTCTATAGCAGCCTAATCACATTTGTTGTCCATTCACCTTTTACTGAATGTGATAGACTGTCTGCCCGATTTAAGGCATATTTTCACCCCCGTCATCTATTTACGGCAGTAATCCTAAACTCGTGTGGCGTGTAGACATGCCATAATCGTCAGTCCCGACTGCATCCCACCCACCATACCATGCGACAGCACAGCCTTCCCCTGTGTCTGCACTGTAGGAACCGATAAACTCCTAGACCAGACAATAAATCCATGACTTGACCCAACCATAGCTGAGCATGCCATCCACATATGTCTGCTAAACTTCCATTGAAGATGAGGACTACGACTGGGGTGGTGGCAGCGGTGGTTGAGGTGATGTTCGCCGTGGCACTATGAATGCAATAAACCGAGGGGGAGCTACCTGGTGAAGGTGAGAGCACAAGGCAAACGACGCAGATTAGAATATCATGTGAGAAGCACCTACGTTGTCATTTTTGCTTATCGTAATAATACCAGGGGTGGAGCGCTTTGTATGCTGCACTCTTGGCTCCGAGACTCAAACTACACCCCTTCTCTTTAATGAATGGTCCCTGAAAGAAACGTGCGAGCGACAGCGAGAGTGATGAGCAGACGGTTGTCATCAGTTTTTTGATTGCGGGCGCCAAGATTAGAATATGAAATGAAGACTTCATAAAAATGCCATTGTGCGCCCTGGCGCCGTATATTAATTGAATAAACAGACTCATTCCGTTCGCAATTGTTCAGCCGCCAGGTTGCTGTTCACTCCGAATTTATCCCCGTATGAGCAATTAACTATTTATTCGTTCTTTCTTTTCAACCTAGATGAAGGGGTTTCCGTCAATTCAGACTATAAGTGTGCGTGAAACACTCCGGTACACTGGTTTGTTCACCTTTTTAAGCATCCGATCGTGGGATGATCACGCAATAGCTTGGCGCCATCAACATTAGTACCTGCTATTGATGGCGTGTTGAAAACTGGACTTAGAGAAATGGGAACAGCTGCAAATTACAGGAGGAGTGTGTAAAACACAGGAGTGAAAACGGTCAGAAGCATCTGTTGCTGCCTATCTGTCGCTCGACCGTGTTTGCTTTTTGGGCAGTAAACAGCACACCTGTTTTCAGGTCGAATGGATAGCCGATAATTTTGTCGTTATTCCCGTTCAAACCCTTATTTGTTTACACCTGTTTTATAAGTTCGACTGTACATGAATAGAATGTGTGACTTGGTCTGTGCTCTCCCACAGTCATTGGCCTCAACAAACAATGTCCGAGTACTTCTGAATATAATGGAAGTTCAAACGAAGAAGGTGCAGTAAAAAAGCTTGAACAGCTAGATAAAGTGTGTTCCACAAACGTGCACGCCAACTAAAGACAACAATACATAGCAATATTTATTAACGATTCCATAGTTGCACAATTGAAGTTCGTCTAGACAAATTAAATTTTTAATCGTTTTACGAGTGTTCACTTAATTAATCTGCTCGCATCTAAAATCTTATCTGCAATAATAACGGTATGTATCTATTATTACAGAGGTAGGTTAGCGTGACTGAACAGAAAATGGTATTGGGTTTTCTGCAACGAAACCAAGGTGTTTAAGAAAATGCTGACTGTTTAGTAGCAGCCATTTTCTTTGTTTTATTCCAATCCCATTTTCTGTCAAACCACTAAGTAATATGAAACCTGTGGTTGTATTCACTCTTTTTGAAATTAAATTAAAACGATTTCTCCTTAGAGGGAGCTTCATCAGAAAAATCCCTCCATGGGAAAATTGACTCCTCCGGTTTAGAAAACCTTGCCGGTAAAACCTCTTTAAGTAGTACGTTCCCACCAAGGGAACGCCCTATCTTTAACCTGTCCACGGCCGTTAAGCGTAGAATTTTTAAAACTTTTTTGGGGTCCGCTACGAAACCTAAGACTCAAACAGAATGTCGCTTACAAACAACTTATGTCGGTTTAACATGTGGTTGTATGTTGATGTTGTCGATTCGCAAGCTGATTTTCCGGGTTGGCTTGATGAAAGCACCATCATCTAGCACACATTGACATACGGTGCGTACATGTATGTTTTTGTCAATAACTGTGGCTAGCCAGAATAAACAACCAAAATGAGCTGTGGTCATCAAACCAGACCTGGAAGTCGATCGATGAGCCATCCTGACAACGATAATAGTGCAGAACAGGCGAGTTTGAATCAGACCAACGCACGTAAACGTGCTCGAGTGAGACACTAATCCATTTTCATCTGTAACTGTGTTGTGGGATCTGGGGGTAATCCCACGCGTGACCTCTACATGAAGTGGTTATCAGCTCTGTGGTATAAACGTTGTGTAAGTGAATAGGAATGAAAAAGCCCTTGATGAAATTGTTGTGCATCTGGCGGCAGCAAAATAGCACAACAAAATCTGTTGATAGAACTGAAGTGTTGTATCTCAAACAAAAATAAGCATACAACTAATTTGCAAATAGGTTGACGTCACCATCTTTAAGATGATGATTGAGAACGCCTATAATAAGAGTAGACCAATCGGATGAAAAGGCTCATTATACCAAAGTCATAAATGAACACCCGATTTGCTCCGCCAAAGTGACCGTGGAGGCAATTTAATCCATGAATATACTTGCACCTAATTCTATTTGGGAAATCATATCCGTGGTAGATGAGTTGTGGTCAAGTATGAGTTACTGAATAGTCCAAGTAATGTTAGGCATTCCTCGCTGGGCTGTCAACGATAACACAACATGGAGAAGTGCAACACAAAGTCACAGAGATTAGGCGTGTCAGGACAATCAGTGGTTTGGACTCACAGATTTTCGGGGTACACATGATGACCACTTCAAAACTTCACTGATTATTATGAATGACGTCTGCAGATTAAGTGCACCCTCGTATATCAACGAGACTTTGACGCTTAACACATTTTAATTCCACTGCCTCAAAAGTTACTCTGACATCGGCGTGCAGGACCAAGTTTTTAACAAGAATTGCCTGGAGTGAAAGAGTATTCTCGGTATTTTCACTCTGTGATTGTTGGTAACCACACCCTCCCATAGGATCTGAAATAATATACTGCCTTCAACATTTAAAGTAACTGGCAAAAGCCACAATTGATGAAAAGTGAATGTAAGTAGTCTTACCTATACAATTACGGTATCTATGTATGCTACATTCTATGGCGATGGATACAGTTGTAAACCAATCACACCTTTTATTGAATTAGCAGCTTGACTGAAATTAATTCATTCTATACAGTAATATATTGAAGTGAAACCTGCGTCACTATTGTGTAAACATAAAAGATCTGTTTCAGGCTGCCTGAACCTCTGAGCTATACAGAAACCAAAAACCGGTTGAACCTGCATATCAATGTAGCTATCATTGAATGAGCCAACTGAAAGGTTTATATGAAACTGAAAGCTGTGACCGTTGTTAGATTTCTGATGAGTAGTAGGGGATTTTGATTATTCATATAGATTGAACATCACCCACAATTAATCGCAGCCTGGAGAGATGTCCTGGTCCAGCGGTCATCGATTGAAGTTACCAGACAGTAACTGTGTCTCCTCTCAAAACAATCGGGCAATTTGGTCATTACTCACAAGCGAAAGTGTTTGAGTGTTTATATATGACAATTCGGTCGTGCCTAATATGAGGTCGATTGCGCAGTGGTTAAAACGGTTGCCTCATGAACAGCGTGGCCGTGGTTCTAGTCCGGGCAGTGGCGATGATATGCATTACTGACGAGCTCTAGTGAGAGCGAAGCTCGAGTCTAGTGCTTCTGCTGTTCGAAAGGGGTCAGCTGGAAGGTCTATGGGAATGCGACAGCTGCGATCAATTGTGGGTGTTGTTAGATTCATTTGCACAACCAGCCCCAGGCCGTTCATTGGATATACGTAGTTGTGGAGCATTCGTGTATGTGGTTTCGAGCAGGGACTTAAACCATTGTTTACACAAAGGTGTCATGTTGATTCACCCAACTAAAACCATAAAAATCAGAAAAGGGTTGACAATTTTTTCAAGGGAGATGTCAACATCAGTTTAGGAGAGAATCTTTATTTAAAGTTGCTTTGATTGTAGCGGCACTAACTTATCATTAGCGCTCACTCTAAGGCAAGGCGTACTACTTTAAAATCTGAAAAGCAGCCCTACTATAAGATTTCATTTTCTGTATCGCGGTGAGCAGAAATGACGCGATGATTCGTAATACTTTTGCTGTGTCGGGGATCATCGGCTGTAGTGTAATTGATCACTGACTACTCAATATTTATTTCAGTAGTTAAATTGCGTAGAATATTTAATCGCCTTGTGACCCGCTGGAGTATGATATTCAGAACATTGGAAAGCGGTGAGGTTTCCGTCCATATTAACCGAACATTACTCATAGCTTTTCGTACCATTCGCATTTACACAGACATTACAACCATGCCCATTCGGAATACACTAATCATATTACGAATTAACATAAGCACGTGACAGAACGAAAGAGATTGCCTATAAATGAGTGAAAAACACAGACCTATTAGAAGATTAAATGTCGTCCACAACGAAACCCGCGGAGTAGAAAACAACTACAGTCAGCTATTAAAAAGCCTAAAACACCTGGTGTATTCTTGTCGTATCTGGTTTGTTTCAAATCCATTCCGGTCAGGGCAGCAAAAAGCAAGACTTGACTGCGAAGTTTGATGTGCGACTCGATGTTAGTGTTGTAAGCCCAAAATCGAACGCCACAATGATTGTTTAGTCAGGAAATCGATACACGGGGTATATATTTCAACACCACCTCAAACAGAAACACTCATTTGCAAATAACATTATATCGTTTATTTTGAAGAGCAATATACATATCTTCTTTCAAAGAAAGAACAAACGGTGACACCAAAATTAAGACACAGATATATAAGAAGTTGTATGTGTAAACAAGCTGTCTGTCAAATGTGAGACGTTGCATAGTTAGCGACATTGAACAGTTGACAAGTCCTCTCACAAAAATTGCAGGCGTTAATAAGCCAGTCATCAAATGAAAAGTTGTATGTGGCGTATATACTGAACAGTTTTAGAATATAAAATAAAACACATGAAAAATAATGAAAAGAAAATAGGTGAACGATCAGTCTCACAAAATCAAAAAGCTCTCCAGGGCACAAAAGTGTTATCACAGTCAAGGCTCATGTATCGGGACAGAAAAATGTCCTTCATAGTGAGACAACTATCAGAGAGGTGGCAACAGTTAACGCCAGGTTTCCCGCATAAATGCGTCGTAGGTTTTTAGGGAACCTAGAACAGTCAGTAGACATAAATCCGTGACTGCGTAGGAGGGCAGCCCCAGTCGAAGAATAGCGTTACTCGATTAAGGAAATATAATACCACGAAAAGAGATTATCACAGGTGAATGAGAAACAGAGTTCACATCACAGCCCAAAGTATGGTGGACCGATTGAATAGCGGTATTATGACAGTCTGTCCCGTACTTCGCAATCTTGTCTGTCCAGGCAAATTAGCTTCGGTAATCATCCACTATACTGACGTCAAGCACCACAGCAGCGTCGTCACGAATCACGATCACATCGATTTTGATAAACGAGCTCGTCGTTGGTACTCGCAACTCCTCGAAGACTGTATAGCCCAATTTGAGCAGTCGCTTCGCCAGGTCTTTAGCCACACGGTTGTGTCGGGCGCAACGCATGTCATGGCTGGCTGACCGCAGTTGCCACGGCAGAGAAATGAGTGGTCACTTCGGCCACCTCGTGAATTTCGGACTTTAGTCCGCAACAGACTACATCTGAGCTGGATAGCACGAATAAAGATTCTGGGGAAGATGCGATCTGGATTAAACAGCCAACGATTCGAGAGTGGAGAGTGTGACACTTCCTGAAGACCACGGCCATCAAGCGAATGGTAGAGTTTATCCATCCATACCACATGGGCTTCCTCTTTGTTCGTCACCACTACACTCTGAACGCGTACTGGGATGTTCATTTCCCTCAAGATGGGGCGGAACGAATTATCTTTGACCACACTCCGCAGAACTGGACATTGATTGGAGAGAAGTCTCTCCACTCGAGATTTACGCGAGATTGGAATAGTTGCAGACAAACTCAGGATGCCCAAACCGACCAAACGAATAGGGGCATGGATGTAACTGATTAGTGTGTCTTTAGGAAGGCGAAGCCACTGCCGAACACACTGGCGAATCGTACAGTCCATGGCTTTGAGCGTGTTACAATGGACTCGGTTCAATACTAACGAGTGATTTATCTTCGAGATCAGATGTTGTCTCAGGAGTACAAGACGTTGGTGTGGCTTCAAGGGCGCTTTGATAGTTTCGTCTAGCATCGTACGAAGTTGCAGACGGTGGTTAGTAAATGCTTTACTCTTCCAGGTGAACGGGATACCTAGATAGGTCACCGTGTCGGAGGCGCTTAGTGAGTGGACAATGTCCGGGCCGAAGTGGATAGACTCATCGGAGATGGCAGTTACATTGTGATTACGGTCACCACGGATGACCATGAGTTTAGTCTTATGCGTGTTGATCTTCAGTCCGAATAGTTCCAGGGCACTAGCGACGGCTGCAAGCTTCTCAGAGAGACGCGTAGGATTCTCAGCTAGAAGGATCAGATCGTCGGCGTAAGCGAAACCACTAACCAATGTGTCAAACAGAAACACTCATTTGCAAATAACATTAATTCCGGGACGTCAATGTTACCAGTGCTAATTACATAAGTGAAAAACGCCGTTTCTTTCCGGAGTACACCCCGATGTTTCTTCTTGTATTTTTCCTCGGTTATTTCAATATCTAAATGTTTGCCTCCGCTTGGCTACTGAGTAGTATGAGCAGTATAGTGTAGCTGTTCACTCTCACTACACTAGTTCAAAAAGTTGTCGGTTATTATTCCTATTACCGGTCAGTTAGTGAAAAGAAGTAAAGCTGTCTGCTACCATTTTGGGTGGTTCTCATGGATGGAATCAAAACATTGTTGAGATCGAAGTTCAGTCCTTGGGTTGCCTTTTAAATTTATTCAATGCACCGTGCAAGTAGGAACACACGGTCGACATACCGTTTGTACAGGTACCGGGAAACTCTAAGACGAGTGACATACGACGGTGAAATAACATATTCTCGTTGAACGCATGGCACACGCCTCAAAAGTTCTAACGAAGTTTCTCATAAAACTCTTCAATACATCATCGTTTTACTGTTCTAGAGGTTTGGATATCAAAGAAGCCATCGTGAAGAATCCGGGCTTACGCTGAAAATAGACATGATAACAAATGCCCGGTACAATTTGGGATGTAGTCTGCAGTTGAATTGCGAAGCCGAGAGGACGTAACTGATGTAAACCCTCCTAAACGATACGCTGGTTCGATCTCGGTAGAGTGGTGCGCTCGATAAAATTGGATTCCCGTCCCAGTAATAATTCACACGAAAATCCCCGTCCCGAATAGCACCGCGACTGTCCCGTATACGCTCCCAAGGCAAGCCAAAAGACGCGTTCAATATAAGAAGCTTTGTTCCGCTACAAAACGTGTGCAGCTAGGGTGACAAGTACAAGGTATTTATAGGGCACGTCATGAACACACATTCTCACCACATCATGAGAAGGGGTTAGGATCGCACATGTGCATAGCGGTATAAAAAGCCTTAACCGATTGGAACAGTTCCGCTAGTTCGGACTGAGTCGAGCGGTTTTTTTCTTCTTTCTCACGACGGAGGTGCCCTTGGACAGTCACGGGCTGGGCGTCCTAACAGTAACCTCAAAAGTTCGCGCGATTAACTTCATCAAAAGTTCGTCTCGTGTAAGCGTTAGCATATAAAACAGTGGGACAGGTGAGTTATCCAGTCTGATTGTAGGATTTCCAAGCACGCAATCCCTGTAGCTGCCTCAAATCCTACTGAGTCTCGAATTCCCTCTAACAACACAAAATGCAACGGAACACCGCTTGATTAGAGGAAGTTTATTATTTTAGTCGATAAGCCTTAATAAATCCCAGGTATTTATCATTAGTCAGGACAAATGTGGTGTGTCACTGTGATAGTCGGAATTAGGGACTTCGAATAGCCCTAGAAATCGTACTAGGATTGAAACCTCCCACGCAAGTAATAAGCAGAAGACCTCGTATTGGTTGCAGTAAGCAGTTCATATTCGTGAGACAACAAGCCGAATTTATGGATGTACAACAGTATTAAAGAAATCATAGTCACTCATTGGCTGATCATATGGACACATACAAAGTGACAAACTGAATGTTAATTGGTGCAATACGGAACAAAGAAATAAGCGAATAACAGAAGGCGTAACATTGAGACTGTTCGTCCAATCCTGATGAAGTATCTTCAACGCGACGTTTGGATTGGTCTCTTGTTAGAACTCCTATTGTGTCGGGGTTTGGATAAGCGGTGAATCGAGTAGATTTTCATCACAGTTACTTATCCTGAGTACATGGAATTTTGAAAAAATGCTTGGTCATCGTGATTCAGATTGGACCGTTTATCATCTGATTGCATAATTCAAAAACCGCTCACAGCTACAGCTACAGCATTCACATTCAACTACACATTTCAGCTACCCTTTTAGAAAAAACCCACTGAACACGAACTTTTCTCCCTTCACGTCCACATGCATAGCATACTCTTGTCATGACCAAGATTTTTACTCCAATTCACGGCCTCGTGAACCAGATGACCATATGATCATTTAGCGAAACTAGCAGAATACATACTGTCCTCTATGAGGTGACTCGAGAACCTGAGCACCAATTACAAGCGGAGTATATGACAAGTTGGCTATGCCCACTGTGAGGTTAATAATGCCATGGTCAAAATGGTTGCCTCATGAGGACGTGGATCAAGGTTCAAATCCAAAGCGTGATGAGGGTAAGTAATACTGGCGAGATCTTGTATGACTGAATGAGGTTTAGTGCCTCACTGTGAAAATAGTTGTAAGTTGTAACCAACTATAAACAATGTTCAATGTACATCAACCAGATCCTCAAATGCTCATGGTGGTCACAGACGTAGCTGATGCAATCAAAGGATATTCGATGAACTTCTTCATGCAGAATGTGTCGTTTGCGTTTAATTCTCTAATGCCTTACTACATCAGTAGAAATAAGCGTTTTGACATCAACATTAGAGTTTTGGTTGACGGTCGAGTAAATAAGCACGTAACTTACCACCTGGTGAAAGAGAAACCGGGAACAACACTGAAACAGAGGAACTGAGAGCTGATAAATAGTAGTGCATTCAGAGGTCAGAAATCCGACAGTCCCCTATACATATCACATTTGTTGTACATTTAGGAAAAACTAAACGAAGAAAAACGATTAACCGGACGAGAAAGACATCCTTTTTCAGTCATGTCTTACTTTGAAGTTGAACTGTCCTGACAGCCACCCAGCATTTTCAACCAAACTTGTATCAAGAAACTAAAATTAGATTAGGTAAACGATGGTGTGCAATGGTAGACCATCCAACCGATCAGCCTCAACGATGTGAAATCCCATGACTAATTTGGTATGAAGACAATTTAGCAGGAACAGATAGTTTATGGAGCTTTCACTAAAGGCAGATTCCATTTCAGTCCGCCAGTCATACTGTTGTGACCGCGCAGATGCTTGGCCCAAGAAGTTGCCTATTGTAAACAATCTATTACAATGTATGTGAAACAACAGAATGGCGAATATGAACAGTAATTTACGTGGCTGATGCGTACGCCAAACCGCTGGGCAGTGGTGCACTGTTGTTCACCGTGATAACACGCCCCATACAGTGTTTACACACGGTTCCAATAATCACTTCTGATCCCCCGTTTTCCTGGCGTTGACACCCATCATATAGATTCCGGACGTACGCGGTATGCTAAGTTTGGGCACATAAACTTTACTTATGGCAGGTTTTCTCAACAAAGTTGTGTTTTCGCATAAGCCACATAGTCACAAGAATCAAACCTAAAGTGTGTAAATTAACTAGGGATCTCAACGATATGCAGTGGTGGTCTGTATGCACTTCATCCATGCAGTCGTCACAGATATCTTCAATCCACACTCAGATCCATTACATTCAAAGACGTAGAACAGTACATATCATTGATGTGTATGATTCTTTGAACAACATTCGATTCTGACATTTGAGCATATCGGTATTGCTTATACGAAACGGGTAATAATTCACCTCTGTGAAGGCATTCGGTCTTTCATGTCGTTGCACTCTCGTGAATCCACTATCCACTATCCGTGGAGGCACTGCTCATCACCGTTTGTCCCAGATCCGGTGGAATTCGAATAACTCTCAGTTTTACAGCTATTTTGGAAACATACGGTTTATGGTTTGGTTCCATCTCGCTCCTGTTCACACTCCAGTGAAGTTTGGAGCGGACCTATTTAGAGAACGGCGTTGTTATTGTGATTCCTCAACTATTCCAATGATGACCGTCAAGTTCTCAATTGTGCTTATCGCTGATAATGCAATCCTACAATGAACTATTGTGTAACAGTGTAAAATATTACTGGGAACAATAAAATTCATGATAACGACAGTTTTCTTATTTGTCCGTGACCAGAATTCGGGGTCAGGCTGAATTGCATCATTACAGAATCATCAACGTATGACCTCAAACCAAGTCAGATGGAATCAGTCAAGAATTTGTTCTCATAGCAGACAAGCAAATTGACACCGTACAAACAGTCGACCAGTGAACTCTTAGGAATTCGGTTCTAAACTCATTAGTATTCCGACCAGATCTAGAAACATTGATGAAATCATGCAAAAGTCCTAGTGTGCCTTTTGTCGATTTGTTGGTACATCATTATATTGAAAATCTTGTCAGCTATTTGTTGACAGATTTCCAAGTAGAGAATAACCAGCACGTCGGTGAAATCCATGCACACACAACCGGCACATCGGGATAGAAGTTTTGTGAATCGATTTATTTAGGAATTTTCGATTCCTTCCTGAAACAATAAGACAATGCCATAGGGAGTGTGATCCAACCGAAGGGAGGTAGGTAGGCATTGATAACTCTTGAACAGTGATGGTGTAGTTAAGATAGTGTTTTGAGGCGAGCCCATAAATATATCTTTCTGATTTTCATGAAAACTTCATTCGTGTGGAGGAATTGTGAAATTACTTGAATGATAATTGCTTGAGAATGTGTACGGCCTAAATATGTAACTCCGGATGTTGTTTCATGAGTTGCTGATGATGATCGTTAAGAACAAGTGAATGCAAACGGCTACACGTTGTGAGTTAATCGGAGACGGGTCACGTGAGTCGGTCTGTTTGTTCGAATTGGCAAATCGCATTACAGTAGACTTGAATTGGATGTGAAGGAAGCAACTACACGGAGAACGACGGCATTACGTACTTGAGAAGCATACCCCATTCTATTGATGATATTTTACCTACACAATCTGCCATTGCGAGATGCTTTGGATTATAACTTTGGGTTACACCAGAGTTAGTTTTCACTTGAGATGGCACAACGTAATTGACGTGTGTTCACTGTGTTTTGTTGTTGAAGTAATCAGCTGGTAGACTGGTTGGTTCTGTGGGATTTCTCGAGCTTGTAACGGTTGACGTAGTGTTTTTTGGTTTGCACATTTCAGGTACCGTTATAATGGGACAAATTTTCTTATCTACTGTTTGTAGAATAACGTGAACACGAGAGCGCCTGCATCCAGGGGCGACCTTGGACGTTGTCTACCTTACCGATGGGGATCCCCAATGGTTTGCTGATTTATCCCTCTGTCAAAATCCGCACGTCTAACACGTTGTCAGTATTGACCATGGTGGATGATGCTTACGTCATCTGGTGGTTTTTCCATTCTTATGTTTCGGACTGTGTGAGGCTTGTATGTTTTTGGAAAGGCGCTCTCGTCACTCAGCTGATACGATGCGGTCACCGATAACGGAAGCAGGTCATACAGCCATGTTGACTCTTTTTCGGACAATGCACGTGCTCGGCTTCACAGTGACTATAGCTCGAAATCCTGTGATGTAAAGTTTGGCTACAATGCTGAATGAATTTGATGCTGCTTAACCACTGGTAGTATGTTAAAGTTTTACGGTTGAACCATACTACTCGACAGTGATGGGGCCACTCCGCTAGACTCTAAGTACTTGTCGAAGAGGGTTAAATAATTTTTAGTTAACAAATACACACTATGATTATTGCGTTATGCAAATTAGTTAGTTTGTTTCAGATTGGCTTAAAATACACGCAGTATGTTTCGGTTTGTCCAGCAAGCAGTCTCTGTGATATGCGTATGTTCAACGGTAGCACACGTTGTGTAACAAACAATTCGTGCAGTAAAATGGGTCTTATTATCGAGCGATCTCGTCTGTTTATATGTTCACTGCTCATCTTTTTTACTGCATGTTTCCTAGGAAAACCAATTCCGGCAAATGTTCCAGATAATATTTGATTTTTGCTCAAGTGTATCACTTGTTGCACACTGTAAACGTTTTGTCTGCGCTGCTGATGAAAACCAAGCAGATGCTCGAACCAGCAATGAATACATATAGAAAATGTAAACAAATTCCATTCACCAGCATCTTATAGAATGATTAATGCCAGCAAATACCATACAGACGCATAGAATTAGTTCATATTGTTTCACAAGCAGATTGCCACATTAATACAAAGTCTGATGGAACTGTAACAAGAAAGGGGGCTGGTCATTGCTGATTAAATTACCCATCTCTACAGTGTACGTAGACAATCGATAGGTCCGGTTTCTGCTGGTCTACCTGACAATTGATGCACAATCCGTTGGACTCTGATTGCAACAATGCGATGGACTTGCGCTGTTTTTATTAAGTTCACTCACAATTCCCTTTAGCAAATGTAGGCTAACTGATACGTAAGGTGAACAGCCAAATTATCATAGGGAATACAAAGTGTATCTGTGTAATGTGACTTTTTGATCGGCGGCATTAGTAATTTCTTGATCAGTTTTATGTGTTTCAAAGTGACAACGGGTTAGACCACTAACCGTGCACCGACCGTTGAGCTTCGGGAAATGAGAGCACAGAAGAAATCTTTCTCTGCACAACAATAAGGAATGATATTAACTTTTCTAGTAACTGTTTTTTGATAACTATTTATTCCCAGTTTGGTTAAAGTTTTTTCAATAAAATCCCTTCCCGTTTTATTGATCTACTCGTAGATGTGTGGATTTAGTTTCATTAGGAATTGTTCCATAATGTCGGGGTGAGATTTTTAAAAAATAGTGTACATATAGAGCCATAAATAATCCACCTCCCCAGAAATCAGGAAGCTGAATCTGTAACACGGATAAAGAATGTAGGTGATAAATCATCAGTGTTGCTGCGAACTTTCAATCAGATTGACGGATGGGTCATTCTATTATGTGCACAGCAAATGACCCAAACAGGACACAATCGTACTCTGTGACGTCTACACAATCTAGCTTCACAAAAATCAGAGTTGTCTGGTTTTATGCAGAGGTGACAATAACCAAACTCAATCGGCTTTGATAACCCGTTGTCATGTGAAGTGCACAAAAGAGATTAAGCCTATTAGAATACCCGTTGAATGTTGGCAAAAAAAACTGCACGTTGATGTCTAGCAAGTTCAGCAAAGCACGCAGCAACAAGAGCCACTGTAGAAGTGGTTGACCTAAAATAATTGCTAGTAGGCAGTACAGACGTGTTATAGTAACATGCAGATAACTGCGGTTTGCCAGCTGTGTAATGTGTAAAATATCTGAAAAACTACACTAAAGTGAGTGAAAAATCATACCCTTAGAGAAGCTAAAAATGTACCATAATCTAAGATCTTCTACTTTCCAAACTTTTGAGAAGCGTTAATTTCTAAATAGTATACAACTGAAGTAAGAATTTTAAACTAGAGTTAGATAAATCTTTCCAAAGAGGTAGTGTGCATGGTGTATATCGTGAAATTTTTTCCATATGCACACACTTTTCATATGTAATACCCGTAATATGAAGCACCCTTTATACAACTAAAGTATAATACATCTCCAATTCTGTGAATACTTCACACAGTGAATCTTAGGTATTTATATGCAACTGTTGTCTTCTAATGTAGCACACGAAGTGAAAAAGGTTAAAGTTCACACAAATTTTTTAGCCTTATCACTGATCGTTTACCAAAAAAAATAATCAAAAACGGAGTGTCATACCATTTCATGGTTACATTTTATCAACGGCATATTTGATGTACGCGAACGATTGCATTATTCACAAACTTGTACTTTTCAAAACTCATCCTGGTTTATACTATATACAAGAGATTAAAATGAAATCGTATTTTGTATTTACCCAGTATATTTTTAATAAAGGGTGGTTGCAAGGGTATAGACCACAGTTGCCAGCCAACGAAAAGTGAACGATTGGCCCCAGTTGCGTTGGCAACTGACGCTACATTCCATATACAAACAGTATGTATTAAAATGTCAAATTCATTCCACCATAGCAAAATGAAGATATGAATACCACAATGGTTTCATAGTCTTCAGGACCGCAAATACCAGTTGCTTGCCTGTTCACGCAGGTATTCTGGTAAACTGATATGATACACTAAATTTTACAGGTTCGTTCTTGTCTAGATAAGGTGTTCTTAGATCAATAGATTGGACAATCACAGCATATCAAATGGCTTCTAAGATCAGTCAATTCATGTGGATAAGTTTACAAGTCTGCAAGCTATAACCCTATCGTTACAAGAATTCAAAAAGTGTTTCTAAACTGAAAGACAATTTCAAGCTTGAACGCGTAGCAAATGAGTGGCCGTGATATGAAATTATTATTGAAGCAAACTACTAAAATAGTGAAGTATTCACTAAGGACTATTCGTTAACCAAAAGTGGTTAGAATAATTTGTCACAATATTTCTTTTTTTGTCTTATATGTGTTTCATGACCGTTCAATTATAATGAAATTAATCTACGGATAAAATTATTTCTAGTCTATCATAAATCGTGAGTTTATCGGACACTGTGTGATCGCGACTTATCCACAGACCAACGTAAATAAAAAAGACCTTGCTGCACACAGTCATTCATATCCACGGTCTACCTGATAGGAAACCTAACACCGATATTCCATACAAGTCCAAAAGACTCGGTAACTTACTCAGCCGATCGATTTTCACATAACGTTCTCGTTCACCGTCTCAGACCAAATGCTAGTCGAAACAAGGATAAACACTGAACCTAGTCATCTTGTTTACTTCTAAATTGCTCAAACTTTAGAATGCCTGAATCACTGCGTCATAATCCTTGTGACACAAATGGGACTTAAAGTGTTGTTCAAGTATTATACAGGATGCCTTGTGCAGTTTGCCGGGAGCAATCAAGTAAGCATAGTGGCACAATAAGCACAATAAGAAGGATGCTTTTTAGATCGCCTGTCGTGTACTGAATAATCCATCTAAAATGATGACAGTCCAAATGCTTACCGTTACCAAGGCCGCCAGTATCCGATTGCGCAATTCAAGCATTTGTGCTCAAAAAAGTTTGTGTGGACATTTAATATTTGCAATCTACACGGTAAGCGTGACAAACAACCAAACATCTGCACTTGCCCTCTTCTGGTCCATAAGTGACCAAACTTACCAGTTGAGAAAATGATTACGTAGATATTAGTAAACATGCAGTCTGCAGTCTCCACTGTCCAATTTTCTTACTCGCCGTTGTTACTGTTTTCATATTTAGGAGTAAAAGGTGACTTGGCGAATTATCGGTTTTAGGTTATTCATCACTTAACGAACAATCTGTCATTCTCTATGTGAAGCGAGCAAAACTGACCGTAACTTGTCGCTTAGTTACGTCAAACAGGTTAGGTGTTCAAACTGACCTCCGGATTAGCCAAGTGAGCAAAAGGGACCATGGTGTTTAACTGGCCTGAGGATTAAACACAGGAAACAAGCCTTGAACCAAATGTTTCAGAGTTGAGTGGGTGTTTGGAAGCAAAATTATCAACTTGATGTTTAGAAGCTCCAGTTAAGTTTGGTGGGAGGTGGCGTTGCCCAAAAACATTGGGATTTCGGGCCGCTGTACGTCCGTTTCATTGTTGTTTTCGAAGTTATTTAAGCGTTCTGAGAATGGTTGCGCAAACATGGTAAATGCCCAACATCTCCACCAAAGAAGTATCGTGGATTATTATATCTGACGATGGAGGACGCAGGCTTCTGTTCGATCATGTTACAAAAACATTGACATCAGCTTGGCTATAAAATCCTTCGACCTCGATGTTTTCACGTGGTTCATTATCAGTGAGCTAACCGGCAAACTACGACAGTGTAGAATGGTCTTATTATCTATTGTAATCCAATAGGAAATTGGGCAAACTGGAGATTAAACTGTCAACTAAGTTCTGCGAAGCATCTTTTGTTCGGCGACAGACTTGCAGAAAATCATGATGAATGTCCAAGTTTTTCTTCCTACTGATTCGGTCCACGGCAGCCCCTCTGACAACAAAATCACCTTTTAAACCACTGCACTTTAAGTACTTCAACAGAGTTTGCCGCAAATTCGTAAACGACTCTCTCATTGGTAGGTGTCACACCATGTCTTTTATGCATGCGCACAGACCACTGAAGCATGGCTTCGTTGGTCTCGTCGAATCTTTCCTTCACTGGCGACACCTACCTCCAAACAACCCACAATCAAGTATTCCATGATAGCAACTATGTACGTAACATTCTGGTACGTTTTTTGGACTACACTCATTGATTTGGCTGCTGAGATTTGTGCAGAATGTATTTCTGCTAACATTTTTAAATAACCTACAGACCTTCCCAATCCCAGAGTCTTTTGCCCATCGCTTAGCAGATGGATGCACCCAAATAAATCCCGAGTAACACTTATTCAGAACCACGAAACTGTTTAGTTGTGGTAGACCAAGAGTTAGGCTGCTTCCACTGAATAAGTTCCAATGCCGTTCACTCATCTAAACCTCAAAGGTGATCGATAAAACAACAAATGTGCAGGCGCTTGCCAATATTACCGACCAATCCGAGTTGCTACAGTGGCCGATTAACGTCTCTGTCACAAACCAAGTGCTACATTGCATGGGCATATGCGCTTGAAAGAACGTGGGAGGTGCCACCAGTAAGCGCGGTACAGTTTTCAGACATATTCCTTTTTTACGTTGCTACATTTCAAGACAACGAAACCATAGGAAGTACATAGAATCGGATCGGATTTGAGTGTATACTCATTCAGCTTCTGTCAGACGTCCAAAATCCACGCAGAGTCGAAACTTTGAGTTGACCTACCTCACCGACAGAACCGACAAAATATTCGCATCCTCAGCAATGTTTTACGGTATAGCCTGCAACTGTCTTTTTGTTTCTTCCACGACGTGGGCGATTATCCTTCAGCGTCCACTCCATCTGAACTTCTACCTTATCAAATAGATTTCATGTTCGAGTCAGGTACAAGAGCCCGTAGAGATGATCATTAATTACAAACAGCTCTGTGAATTTACTTATCATGGGCTGCATTTTGGGACATTAGAATAATGATGTGGTTCTGCTCTAAAACTGACACAGTATGAAGCGAAATGGTTATCATCATCCCACCATTGTTCTACGTCAATTACAGCCTGAATGACTTCCCATAAATCATATCTAATAATAGTAAGGTAGTTTTCGAGATAGACACAAAGATGGTGTTTTATGATATGTTCAATGAGTTGCACCAGATATTCAAGTGTGCATTCGATTCGCAAGTCCTACTTGTTACCTGATTTAACCACCGTCAAAATATGGTTCTCTTCTACCATTCCCAATCAGCAAAATTGGTGTGCCGGTTTCAGCTGAGCACTTTTATCGCATTACGTTAATTTCTACTCACGTTGTACGGCATTTTTATCAATCACATCTAGTGCATTGGCGATCACCGATCGCAACATACTACTCACACGACTGCTATTCAATAGTGGGACCATAGCATGGATTTTGATATCGAAGTAGCCGCAGGAAAAATGCAGGAAGAAACATCGGAGTGCAGCATTGCACAAAATAGAACTAAGCATTGACATCCGTATTAACCGAGACGGTCTGGGCCGAGTACGGTATGCAAATGAATGTTTGTGTTTGTTGTCCTGTTGCTTTCTTGAGTAAATAACCCTTGTGCCATCCGCGTTCTTAGCTCACAACACTAGTGTTTCTGTCTCCAGCAAATAAATGAATAACGATTGACTATCTTATTCCCCAAGATACCTTACTGTAGGAGACCTTTATAATTCAAACGCCCATCTCTCAGGCAGCTGAACTGACTCCAGGATATCCTCCGACTGTACCTCGTTTTCTTCAGCGCAGTGACTTCTAGCGTGTGCTGTGTCCAGAATTTCATTCAGTTTCGTGCTACCCGCGCCTTCTACACGATTGTCGTAGTCACCGTTGATAACAGCGAAGAACACGTGACAAATGAAAGTTAGGAGATACCAATATGACTGATCGCTTGTGTCAATCAAGTTTGGGCTCTCAGCGGCTAAGACAGATCGTAGACAAACCGATCCGAGAGTAGCTATTATCTCGAGGTTGAGCCCAACCGGGAAGCGCGTTACTCATTAGGTCTTGCAGGACAACGAGAAACATCAAGGATTCCGATCCTGTTCCAACGCTGGATCTCTTAACTCCATGTGGTTAGTTTGGCTGCAGAGTCTAGACGCGGAGACCTACTTCACGGTGGTTTGCTCCAGTTCTGCTGGGCTCTTTCATGCCACAAACAGCATTACCTTTTCTTTGCCCTGTCCAAATTTCCTCACGGTCGACGCTGTTCCCGACCAATTCGTCAAGATCACTTCAGTCTTACAAAGAAGTCCGAACATCACCCTCGTCGGACATTATGCTTTTATTCTTGATGTGGTCAAAATTTCACTTGTTGAATCTACAAAGCTATCGACACTAAGAATTGTATATTGTGAAAACTGACACATATTGTGTAGGAATTCACGGATATGGAAATGCTTATCAGCGCAAACAAGGTTGTTCAGTTGATCAATATTCCATTGAGAACTGATTCCAATTTCCAACATTCGTCCATATTTTTTCTGTACGCAAGGCGAGTGGTAAATTTTTATCGGAATCTCATGCGAATTAAAGAAGTGACCTTCAGTGTACATTTTTAAACAGCTTGTTATTCACAGATGTCATGGGTAGATCATTACACCTTGAACAACCGAGTCGTAATTTTTGGCAGCCGTTCCACTGGGTGCTGTGAGAACTCTACTATGAACATCGTACGACAAGGTATTCATATTACACAAAAATAGCATTATGCGTATATTAATGTATACAAACTAGAAACACATCGAAGGAAAAAACCACTTTTTTTCATGTCACGTCAGAGTTGACTAGCAGATACTAACTGCTCTTGCCCATCGTTTGCTTAAGTGTTTATTCAGAGAGTTGGATGCTAGCTGACCAACTTATTGTGTTTTATCCTCATCAACCTCACAATTAGAAAAGAAACAAGATGAATGTAGAAAGCAATCCTGTGGTTATTCCAATGCGCATGTGGTTCGAAGAATTGGCTGATCGATTTACATAACGGAATGGAGAAATTAACAACTTTATGACTAACTGTAGGAAAAATCATTGGTTCCGATTTCCCTTGACTATTGTTGAACAGGTGATACCGTAAAAAAGTGGCGCACACTGATTGCAGGTAGACCAAACAGATCCGATGAATTAGACTGTAGATTCTGGTTTAAGGTAGACGTCAAGTCTACATAGGGATATAAAATGACTTAGTTGAACGGACTTCACGAGTGAGACGTCCCTTGGCCAATGACGTAGTGTTCTGGTTGATGTATGGTTTGCTATATCAAAGATATGACATGGTTACGGGAAACGGTTTCGCTAGGTCGTTCTGGCACCATTCTAAATTCAAAATGGTATAAGGACTACGGGTGCTAAACATCGATTTTGTCACGATGCTTCAAATACACTGAAGGGAATATATCACAAATAGTATGACAACCTATTTTTTGGAGCGAAGTTGATAAACAGACAGAAAGTGATGCCAAAACAATGCTAGTATTAACAACGAGAAACACTTCGGAACTGCGAAAACATCATAGATCATCAAAAACATCATCGACAATGTGGAAAAGTAGTTGATAGTGTGCCAAAAAAAGTCAGAGTTACCACAGTGAGATACAACATTGGATGACTGTGCCAGAAAATATGCCTAACATTAATACTTTAAACTTCTAAACCAATCACAAAATGCGCAAAAAATTCACATTCCAGTTAATCAGATTTGTTAAGCTTCATTGAAACAATCTATATTTAGTAGCCACTAAGTAGTAATCATTGGGTTTTCGAAAAAAAACGCTACACGAGGACTGGATTTGTGTGCAACTGAAGTGAATCATTAGATCGCGGAATACTTGAAAAGTGCAGATAGAAGAGGTTCATGTATTCTTCTAGTAGACAAAATGCTTCACTAGCAAGACAATATAAAAATTGAAGAAAATTCAGGAGATCAACAATGATTTTTGATTACCGATGAGTAGTCGGGGATTTGGTTTATTTCAATTTGAACATCATCCACAATTGATCGCAGCTGTCGCATTCCAACAGACTACCCAGTCTAACAGAACAGTTACTATGTCTCCATTTCGAAACGATCCAGCAACCTGATCATTACTCACAAGCGAAAGTGGTTGAGTGATCACATATGATAATTCGGTCGTGCCTAACGTGAGGTCAATGGCG
>JTDE01000370.1:205818-217456 GCA_014338405.1 Paragonimus skrjabini miyazakii
CTAATGAGAACGAAATTCGAGTCCAGTGCTTCTCTTCGAGAGGGCCCGACTGTAATGGCTATGGGAATGCGACGGCCTCGATCAATTGTGAGCGATGTTCAAATTGAAATGGTCTTTGATTTGGAATAATTTACTGTCTGTTAGTGCGGTTACTTCGGGTGACTAATTTGATGTTGAGCAGCGGTTATTCATTCCAGTAAGGTAGTCCGCTCTTATCTACATTAAGATAGACACGATTGAGGCATGTACAATCCCAAGATGACTATAGGCATCGGTTTACAAACGCACTATTGTTGAAAAGTTCAGATTTTTCAGAGGGTCATCGAAAAGGTGCCGGCCGTTCTGAGAGTATACACACTTTTTTACCGTTCTTTTACTAAAAAGTCTATTCCCAGAGCAGTAGGAAACAGTTTTTTGTTACTAATCATACACGTTCTAGAAGGTCTGTGATTACTTGTGAGCACTCGCAAAGACAGTAACACCATCAACAGACTTTATTGGCCTGCCAGCCTAACTTCCGTCGCACACATTTCCGGTCGTCATGAACGTCAAACTTCATTTTTAAATATTCCACAAAACAACAGAAACTCTCATTTTTTCACTCGGCGTTAAACGGTTTCGTCATTTTGGCCACATTTCGACCATTCTCGAAAAACAGGAATACATATGGTCCGAAAGTTGTGCATCTGCTCTTACATGAGCCCACAGACCATGGTAGGTTTGCCTGTATCGTACGCAATACAGCGAGTTCTCCATCCGTAACCGAGGCGAAAACAGTTAAGCCATGTGGACTCGTGTGGAAACATCTTGAGAGTATTACTGATAAGTAGTTTGGCAGATTTGATAATTTAGAAGAGATCCATTTGCGAAAAATCTGGACTTCGGCTGGATTCGAACCAGCGACAGAAACACCATGCCCAAACGCGGCAAGCGCTCTACCAGCTGAGCTGAGCTGAGCTGGGCTTCGTAGCTCAGCTGGTAGAGCGCTTGCCGCGTTTGGGCATGGTGTTTCTGTCGCTGGTTCGAATCCAGCCGAAGTCCATATTTTTTGCAAATGGATGTTAAGAGTAGCCAATATTCAACAGTCGACATAGAGAAGTGAACTTCCGTAACTTAGTGGGTAGTGAATCCAGATCCATCCGCTTCGTGTCCAGTTGGTTGCGTGCAGATTACCCGGTACCCTAATGGGCGATCCGGGTTCATTACGGGATGATGCTATTGCACCTGTTCATCTTTCCTTCCAACGGTGTAAACTGTTTTGAAAGTATATCTCACTCTCGTCCTCTAAACCGCAAGAGGCGGCAAATGCATGTGATAGGAATGTATTTGTAAGAAAGGTCGTTGTTCGAATTTGATTGAAAACTTCTCGTGGTGGAACCCATAGGGAAATTGCTTGCGGCGGCGTTGCCGTGGTGCAGTACGCGTTGGCCAATCGATCGATCAGCTCTGGCATGGGCCCAAGCGTCAATCCGGTTTGTCCGAAATCAGGGTTACTGTGTAACCAGCCCACGTATTTGATTGTGTGGACGTGCGTTCATGTCATGGGCCAGAGCCGGAATTACAAAAATACGTCACTCTACTGGACCATGTCTCCAGGTTCATGTCTAGCTCATGTCGGTCGAGCAACGCACACGGCCCAGAACAATTTTCAAACTGTGGGGCAAATAAAAGGCACTGAAGGCGACTGTCTCAAATGGACTGAGCTACGAATCCGATGCTACACAATGGTGCACAGACGATGGAAACCGATATTAAACGAGGGTACGGAAACATCAAAGCAGAAGCTACGTGTTGTGTGCGTGTGTGTATGTTTGTGTGCGGACGCTTAGTCCGTCCCGTTCTGAACGCACTGGGTCAAAACACGAATCAAAAAATGGCCTACTTACCGGTCTGAGCGAACGTGTATGTGGGGCAGACCATCGGCGCATGGTTTGACGAGCGGTAATGTGCTGCCTGGCCTGTACGTGTGTGCTAATCACGTGACAGGTGCATAGGCTAAACATGACCAGACAGACGTTCCTTCAACCTCCCCCTCACTCAAGGCAAAGACGAGGTGGACACTAACACGGTTAACGTGTTGAGACCTCATTTTGAATTCATGCGTGAGCAACGAAAATGTGCGCCCAAGTACACCAACTAATCAAATAGAGTACATTCAACCCGACAGAGTCAGAACTGTGTTGTCGCAGTGGCTACCATTTTCTGCTCACTAGATTTGAGAAAAGAATTTCATCCATCAAAAGGTTTTGTTATCTATTCCTAACATTAGAACGACCGATTTGTCTTTTTGTCTACCTGTCATCCTTTTGCTTTGAGCATAAACGAGCACTTGTGTTCCAGTGCTCCCAATTCGCTGACTTCCTAAAGCGGTTCCCTCTAACGGTCTTCTAAGATGGAGTCTTGTCGGTCAATATAGTCGGCTTGAAGGCTTCTGTACAAAGGTTACACCGAGAGAAACCATTAGAGTTCTATTTGATTTTCTCCAAAGGAATGCCAACGGTCTGCGTCTGTGCCATCACTACCAAGCCTGGGAGCTCAGACTCCGGACGTGCCTACCCATCAGACTCATTTTTAGGCTACACCCGCTTTTCCCCCCTTTTACCGTTTTCTGTAGGGCGAGAGAAATGAGCATCACGGCTGACCAATGAGAATGGCGAGTAGCCTTATCGGTTGTTCGTGGGCCATAGGAACGACTGACCCGAACTGCGGTCAACCAGCTCGTTATTTGCACGGGAGGTCCGTCACCGTACACTTGTCTGATGAATACCGAGCGATTTTTGGAACCATCCAGACACCAAACTGCTTGATTCTTTAGATGTCATTGTCCAATGAATGGAACGTTTTCAACGGTAGACTAGAACATGTTACTGCATTCAGTCGACTGAGCCAAGCGTGGATAATCCAAGACGCTGTGTGTATGTTTGCGCTTGTGAAGGACAACCTTTGCGCCAGACAGATTGCGTCTCGTCCATCACTGTACACCGAAAACGCGCACTCAATTCACGCAAGAAATGTGTTCATTGCTGAACACTAGATGTGCACCGGCGCTACCATTTTGTCATGTACGATGACAATATATACGCATAATAAATCTAGGTATCACAATTATTCACGATCCTTCACATAACCAGTAATACTGTACTCACTAGGCCTATTGGGTTCCCGTATTAACTCGTTGCACGATTGCAGGTTCTTTAGAGTTCACGCATTACACGGATTTTAGTTACCTATCGGTCAATCGAGATCGATATGCACAAAGAGATGACAGATGTAAGCCTATTGTAACTAAATTTAGAAATGAGACGATAGGACGATAAAATACGATATCGTTTCTAAGAGTTGTTCGCCTTTACCCTTTGTGTACAATCCCAGTAAGAATGAATAATAAAGCCGTGGTTAGGGAAACAATAAGCCGTATATTTATAAACGAGTTAAAAACGAAAAATAATTGACTACCTTGTTCCACGTGATAATCATTATCTAAAGAGAACAGACAAGCAAGAATGTCTACAACCCACCGGAGTGTAACCCCTGAAAAACCGCGATACTTATAGAAAAGGGAATCATGTTCCCTTCTAACAAATGATTCTACCACTAATCTAAACAACAGAGTTAACCAAGGAAACAGCTAGATAAGATGCTGTGCAGAAAAGCATACATTCCGCTGTGGGCAAAGCATTGTGAAATGGCACCGAGTTTCGGTCAATAGCTCCAGTAACAAGCAAGCAGGTAAACAAACGTACAAAACGTACATGCGTTAGGTATCGATTATCACCGGGATCTTCAGAGAAATTACGTTTTTTATATAGATTGAACATCATCCACAATTGATCGCAGCCGTCGCATTCCCATAGCCATTACAGTTGGGCCCTCTCGAAGAGAAGCACTAGACTCGAGTTTCGTTCTCATTAGAGCTCGTCAGTAGTGCATATCATCGCCACTGCCACGCTATTCATGAGGCAACCGTGTTTACCACTGCGCCATTGACCTCACGTTAGGCACGACCGAATTATCATATGTGATCACTCAACCACTTTCGCTTGTGAGTAATGATCAGGTTGCTGGATCATCTCGAAATGGAGATACAGTTACCGTCTGTTAACTCCAGTCGATGACCCCTCGATTCACAGACTATGGAAATACGGCAGCTGCGATCAATTGTGGGTGATGTTCAATCGATTTTAATGTTAGGGGGCAAAATTATCAAAACAATCTAGTCAGGCCTTCGGTGACGGCTGACGAAATCAGATATCAATAAAGCACTGAGGGGCACGTCGGACCAACTAGGAGGAGGTGTGAAAGTGAGCGTGGGTGTCGCGCTAGCGCGAGGAGACAGTCACAGCACAACGCCCATGGAATTGGCCCTATTTGGCCACCTGGTCGCTAAGTGGCCTGAACAAGCGGACAATGGTTCAACAAGTAAATGGCCATATTTGGCCACTTTTTCATGCTATATATTTACAGGCATTTCATTCATTTGTCGAACTGGTAGTCAGTAATACAGCGTGTTTTCCCGCAGTCGTGTTCATCTTGAATCCGCGCAAGTAGATTGGATGAAGCCGCATAGCAGGGACCCAGATCTAGCAGACAAGCCGTAATAGAACGTTTGGCAAAGGAAAGGCGCATTATATCAAGTAAAAACCAAAATCCCCTACTACTCATCAGTAAATTACGTTTTCTTGAGTTGCCACATTGTCACCATACGGACGGCATATCGACGATGAGCTCAATTAAAGGTTGTACAATGGTACCACAGTGAATTTACGTAGATGTATTCGCATTGCTTGAGGCAGCTTCCTACTGGAATGATATCAATCATCAGTTATCATTCCATTATCGAGCAAAATCCGCTTATTTTCTTTCCACCATAGACAGAAGGTCAGATGTATGAAATTTCAAAAGATGAAAGCCAATCCTCATTGAAGTTTATAACGAAAATAAACTACGTGTTGACTAGGTGTTTCGAACTTACGGCTGTCAGAGTTAACTGGGTCGGTGGTCTGTTGCTACCTCGATGGACCTCCTGAATGTCACATCCTTAAATGTAGGCATTTTGTGGTATTCGAATTGTGGAAGCATCGACTAACGGAAGACGTTTACTTATGCTATCGATAGATTAGTTATGTAGAAAGTATTTTTCGTCATTTGATGTCTTACTTTTTGCTTCCCATTACTCCCGTCTCTGATAACGGATTAAAGTTCCAAACCGCGAAAAGTAAAAACTGGTACACTTTTATTTGTTCTGTATGAAAATAACTAATATGAGATTCTTACTGCTGAATGTCGCGGTCAAAGGTTCGAGTGTCATTGTGTAAAATGCCCACGGAAGCGTTTGAACTGGTACCGTTCTCGTTATTCAGTAAACCAATGGAGGCACTTTTATATGAAGAACGACTGTACACAGAGCTGTTACTACTTCAGTTTAAAAAAATTCACATTCCACCCATTTTCACGTTAGAGCGTTCAGTTATTTTCGACTTCAACCAGTATTTCAAGAAGGGCTGGTACATCAGCATATTTTTGTGCAGTTTGTGGGACAAATATGAACTCAACGAGTTCGGTTAATCGTTGAACACAACTCAGTCGCTGCCGTCACTTTTTTAAAATATTGATCCAATCTTCGTAAAAGTAAACAAAATGACTACTTTCGGTTGTTTTTCATGATGAAAATTATAGTAATTCTAGCATTAACGGATGATCAGGTGTCTCTCTGATTCGGACCCATGCTGACTGTAATTCTCCGCCTTCATTTGAACCGGAAGTGAAAATAGACCAATTCCGACCAGACGTAGGACTGTTTTGATTAATATAAGTAGATCTGTCATCTATTTACCTGTTAGGGCGCCCCACCATGTGACCGTCCCAAGGGCGCCTCCGTCGTGAGAGCGAAGGAAAAAAATCACTCGACTCAGTCCGAACCAGCAGAACTGTTCAAAATCGGTTGAGACTTTTTATACCGCTATACACATGTGTGGTCCTAACTGTTTCTCATGATGGGGGGATGTGTGTTCATGACGTGCCCTATAAATAACTTGTACTTGTCGTCCTACCCCGCACACGTTTTGTAGCGGAACAAAGCTTCCTATTTTGAACGCGTCTTTTGGCTTGCCCTGGGAGTGATTACGGGAACAGTCGCGGTACTATTCGGGACCGAGATTTTCGTGTGAATTATTGCCGGGACGAGAATCCGATTTTATCGAGCGTACCACTATACCGAGATCGAACCAGTGTACCGTTTAGGAGGGTTTACGTTACCCCATAATCATTTTCATATGGAAAACTCGAGGTTGATGGACACGTTAATTACAAACTGATATGACATGGGAACTAAGATACGAATTGAATTCGTCTACGTTTCCTGTTCATTCGACTGGATATATCCGAATCCACTTCAGTGTATGATACACTACTTTGTAAGTCACTTATAGACGAACACAAACGTTTCAGAGGATGTAAACCGAATATTTACAGATAGAAATATACTAGTTGTCTCACTGACGAGGGTAAACTACTCTCCAGCAGCACGATGTCTTCATCGAACATAATGACAATTACAGAGATATGGCTGAGACCGTTGGTGGAGATAAGTGCTTATATCTTCCAGGTGTTTGTGTACATTGAATGGATACACAAGATCATATGGCTGGCTTGGGAACTATGATGACGGTCGCCGAACCTTACAAGCAGGCAGTGAGAGGTATGCTGAGCACTCCAGATATTCACCTGGTTAGCTGCAAACCCAGAATACAACGGGCGGAGTTATTAGTGGTCTCTGGTTATCCGAGCCTATCTTCCAAAAATTTCGAGGATGAAGAACTGCTCATGTTATTGATAAATTGATTGAGAATAACACAACGTTACGAGCAAGTTGTAATACTCTACGTTTCAACCACCTCGGGTGGCCTTCCTCAGGAGTGTTGTGTAAATAAAGAAACCAATTGTGTTAAGATAGTATAATGTGTCAGAAATCAAATGAACAGAAGGGAATACACCAAATGATTTATCTGGGAATAATCAATTGAAGTTTGTGCACTGTCGAACCTCAGTGATGCACATTCATAAACCTACAAGATGAAGGCTGGACAAAACAATGACCATGTTGGTCCCGGTTACCACAGACTCCAAATGACAGGAAAGATGGAAGTGAATGAGCCCTTAGAGAGGAATGACCATGGCCTTACAAAAATAATTGCGAAAAACTCGGAATTAAAGCATCCGGACAAGTCCAGGAAAGCATTTGGGGGAATAAGAAGGCAGGACTTAGAACGGTAATCCGAAATTGGGGGATTAGGAGAGAAATTACTGACGTGTCGAAAACAATTTTATAGTGGCTGGTTAGCAGGACAATATTACTCAGAAAGTTTGCAGGGGAAATAGTTCCATCGTGGTGGGATAGTTGGGCCCAAGCATCATAAAGTAGGATGCATAAAACGATGAGAAGATCTAGAACATTCGAGGGTTACTGGAAGATAAATTACTCCTGGTGATTTGGGATAATCCACTCAGTAACGCGTACTCGACAATTCCATTAACGTTAAGTCAGACGGTCGGGTTAACGGGATTATCTTTCGAATCCAAAGAACGTCCGAAAGGATTGGAATTTATACGGTACCGTTTGATAAAATTATAATAAAAGCGCACTCTTATCTTGAAAGTGAATTAGCCCGATACTCAAATTACCTAGCAAGAAAGGCATCCAAATGTATCAACCAAACATGAGTTCACAAATGGCCACCAGTTAACGGGAAATGACCTCATTAAAATAATCGGATATAGATGAAGGTGAGAGCATGTCAAACAATAACAAGCAAGAAAGTTTTAGTAAAAAAGCAGATAGTTCCGAAAAAAGAAAAACGGACATTTTATTAGCAGTCATAACTTAAAATTCATCATGATTGCTTATTGCACACAGCAAAAGACAAATAAAAGCAAATTTTTAGGATCAGCTTTCTACAACAAAACCAAATATGCCTCACCGAATTGATCGCTCCGCATCATACCAAACATAAGACGATAAACGTACCAGACGGACTTCAACAATTCTAACACCGGAGATTTGTGCAAGTTAATGGAAGTAGACAAAAAGTAAACTGTTAGGGCGCCCACCCAAGCCGCCTCCGTCGTGAGAAATAAAAAAAACCCACTGACTCAGTCCTACTTAGCGGAACTGTTCAAAGCGGTCGAGACTTTTTATGCCGTTATGCTCATTTGCAACTCTAACTCTTTTTTCGGTAACTGTTCTCTTTGATGTCTTGGAGATGTGTGGTCATTACGCTCCCTTTGAAATATTTTGTACTTGTCGCCTTTGCCGCACACGTTTTGGGGCGGAACAAAGCTCTTTTTTTGTACGCGTCTTTTGGCTTGTCTTGGGAACGAATACGGGGGCAGTCGCAGTACTTTTCCGGACCGAGATTTTCGTGTGAATTATTACCGGGAGGACGATTCGAATTCTGCTAAGTGCATTGCGATAGCAAGGGCGAACCAGCGTATTGTTTAGCAAGGTTTACAACATAAACAAAATATATGGAGATTTTAGTACGGTACATGAAAGGAGGCTAGCGAAAAGTACCGAGTTAAATCCCATGTATAACCAAAGACATCGATGTGAATGGTAGTAGTTTGTATGAAGTGTAAAGTAGGGAACACTACTGAGTTAACTATTAAGAAGACTGATGCTTTTCCAGATTTTTTGGAGAAAGGGCTTATTGCGGATAATAACAGGGTCAAAGGTTGTGGCGAAGTCTAGCATCAAATAGATTAGGGAAGTGGTGGCTATGGAAGCGGAACAAACTAACGGGTACTACATCCGTAGCACCAGATGATGCTCACCCTGTCATTGGCAAACATTTTTATAATTTCCCTTGCAAAATTGGTTAGTCAATCTCTCCGAGAATCTAAAATAGAATAATATTTGAAAGTGACTACTGTTACTTCTATATACAAAGGTGGTAAGAAAGAACAAACTGACAGCAATAAACTGATCAGTTTCACTTCAGAACTAATGAAGTTGCAAGACAGAATTATCAGAAATCGAGCTGCAAGTAAGATTACCGAGTATGGACTCCTAATGGCTCAACGGTGCGGTTTTGTGTCTAACAAGCCTGCTATGTTTTAAGGAAAAAACCACCGAAAAGCCAGATAGGAGCGGAAAGATTGATGCGTACTCTCTGGATTTTCAAAAGGCGTTTGTGACTATGAATCATAGGCTCCTGCTGTTGAAGCTGGTGTCTTTCCGCATGCCACCAGCACTACTTTCCTAAATGGGAGAATATCAGTCTTCGTAGAGATGAAGGTGCCAAAATCAGCAGTAGGTCAAACATTTGGTGGGGTTCATTAAAGCTTAATCCTGAGGTTCCTGTCGTCTTTGATGTATGTGAATTCTTTATCAGTAGAGCTAAGCCGTATTTGTTACATGTTTGCCGACGATGTCAAGATCATAAGACGCCCGATGAAAGCTTCCGTAGATCGAAACCATGACAAACTTTATCGCCGAACTGTAAACTAGAGACTGCCCCCACATATGGCAAAGTGCAAAGTAATTTTATCGACAGAGAACGTATCACACTTTAGACTATCGGGGAAGACATGACGATAGAGGAGTGTAACGAATTAGAGATTTAAGGAGCAAACGACAAGTTACTTTGAATCCTTCAAGAAATGCTGGAACGCAACACAGAAGGAAACTAGTGCCTTATCACTACTTAAGAACACAATAGCTTCTAGGGAGCCGGGTAAGCATTTACCACTTTACAAAGTCTACATACAACCTCACTTTGAGTGCTGCCTCCAGGCCTGGAATATTAAGTTAGTAATAGATAAAATGATGCCAAAGACAGTGTTGGTATTGGAAGTATGGACTTTACAGAGAGCTCAAAACACCAGAATTATTTTTCGTTTAAAAAACCGGGGGAGACAGGGAAAACAAGATGATCTGATAGTGGCATTTAGAGGATCATTAGGCATAAAAAGAGGTAACCTACTCAGGAAGCGAGGACATCTGGCATAGTGACCGATTTTGTGAATAGCTTTGGCCCATTGTGGTAAAAAGTACTTTTAGTTATAACATAACATAAAAGAGTAATAATCGAAGCGACTAAATCTTATAGGCTTTTTTTTACTATTCAAATTTATCACGTGTAAAGTGCTTATTTTTCCTAGTTTTAATTTTGGAAGTGTTTGCCGGAATAACCCCTAATGAACAATATCAAATGTGCCCACAATTTTGCTGAAGATAAAACTTTCTTCTGGTTCGTTAATCAAATTTCTTCCATTGCAATACTTTAATTTTATGCTTTGATTGGAATTCGACATGAGTATTATCAAAGTATTCAATGTGACACTGATGTTGTTACCAACTCGATGAGCATGCAATTCACTGTTAATCCAAGACTCGTCTGAAATTCGTTTACTTAATCGGAAACTAGGATTCATTGAATCGAGAGTTAACGTCTACAAGTTAAGATAGGGTACTAGTTGTCTTCTATTATTATAGTAAGGAGAGTTTAATTAAGTGAACTAAATAGAACAGAAACGGTGAAGTCACCGGGTTATATTAGGAGGTAATTTCTATTTATCGTAAGTTGAAGATCACTTCGCACTGAGTCAAACGCTGTCTTAGCCTGCTGTAATCGTCCTGGCGCTGGTATGTCTAATTACAAACTTGTCACATGCCGTGAATGTCTCACACGCACCAGACTGCCAACTACAAGCCACTAGGACCGTCTGGCCTCATAAATTCACACAGTTTTTCACATTATCATCAATCCAGAATCCAATAGACCAGAACACCCCATATATAACAAAAATGTGAAGGGTTCACTCAGCGTGCTCATTCAGAAGTGGTTCTTCTACGTGGTCCTCATAAAATAGTGGATTAAAAAACTATTCCATGTATCTCTTGTCAAGGAAACGCTGAAAATGAGCTATACAGAACAGAACACCACTTGAGGGTTAGGAATGAACCATGAACAGGAAGAGACGTCAGAAATGTTTAATTGATTAATAGTAATCAAAAAAAATTCAGCCGACATACTTCACACGACTTGTTCTAATAACCACTATTTGGTATAAACCCATGCCTTAAAAACACCATACACAACAAACAACCAGAAGCTGTTTCCAGGTCGATAAATAAGCACTTATATAGGCTATTGAGTTATGATCTTAAGTGTATGAACTTGGAAGGCAATCTGGAGTTTCTGTACATTCATCCATAACTCAAAGCTTTCTGATAGATTTACTCGATGTTTGAATAACTCGACAATTATGCACTTAATGCCAGCTTTAAGCATTTAGAAAATATTTTGGCTCATAATCCCAATTCGTGGTAGGTCGTACTGGGGACAGTACATAGAGTAATGTTCATGATTGGATCAGGTAGCAAGAATAATTCATAACGAATTACAACTTTGCCGTTTATTTAAGTCTCACTTTTCAAAACAATTGCAGATGTGATTGAAAAAGAAGCAATTATCTGAATACAACAATTTACAGTTTATGCCAAATGTTTACTGAAAGCTAAAAACAACTTTCTAGTTGTTCTGACCTTAAATCCGCGATCTTCAGCGCAAATACTCTAGTAAACAGATGGAATAATGAAAGGCGTTCATGACAAGTTTATAAATTTGAATCCTTGTCG
>JTDE01000370.1:220170-245483 GCA_014338405.1 Paragonimus skrjabini miyazakii
TTAAAAGGAGAAGTTTAGATTTCATCAATTGAAATCCCGTAAAATGAACATTCTGTCCGATAAACAATACAGCATTACTCTTACTTACAAATATGTCGTTTGTTACTTAAACGTAGTTTGGCTGTTTGTCTTTAGACGTAGAAGTTACATATATTATTTCAACTGATGAAACTAGGACTTTTTTTTTTACTTTTGCATTTCAGTTGAGCATCAAATTCAGGGACCGGTATACTACTATTGATGACGATGACTGTTGTATAGGTCAACTAACTGCTCTTCCACAAGGCTCTTCAAAACTGTTTGTCACGGATTAATCTATCACCTATAGGTCAAAAATACATTCAGAACATTTAAGAATTCCCTTCGAAACAAGCGAATTAGATAGAGTGATCAAAACGATCCCATTTACGAAACACGTGATAAAACTTTTCAGTGGGTTATGATAACTGATGATTATTGGACTGAGAAGGCGGAGTCCATCAGGACATAACAAGAGAGACGTCAACTTAGGGATGGTTACATAATGCGATTTTGAGTTTGATCACTTCGAGGGTAGCCGGTGAAGATCGTGGAAGTTGAGTGCAGAGTTTACGTTTAGCAAGACGACTCAGCCATCTCCTGTCGAAGATAAACACCAAACACTTCCATTAAATCTCGCCAGTAATGTATATGCTTGCCATCACCAGGGTCTGAACCACAGACCGCGTCTTCACAAAGTGACCTTGTACTCTATGGCCACTGACGTCAAATCACAGTCACGGGAGGATATACGCTATTGGATAGCCTCAACAAGAAAGATGCTGAAGTCTATTGTTTCTTCCGAAAGAGGATAATTGGGTGTAACTACTTCATTCGAATATGAGTGGCGTTCAACTCTACTCAAACATTCTCCTGGTTGTTTATCAGTAAATGTCAGCTAGAATGGAACTACAGGGGAAAGCATTCTGTTGAGAGAAATAACTGAAAATGTGGTTTGGGAAGAATACAAAACAAACTATATCAAAATTTTTGTAACAGCATGACTGAGAACATTGGTTGGGCTGAGGGTCATAAATATGCAGCAACCCCAGACCGCATCGACCGGTGGGTTCAGAAGGATAACAAAGATAGGTTTAAATTTATAGTAAAATATTGCTGTTTTCGTCTCAGATCTACGGTGCGCGGCTGACCGATTGAGCTGATGTGATTGTGTGAGTGCATGCACGCAGTCCTGTGGAACACTAACCAACTGTTCCTTCTTTCTCATCTATGCTTGTTTCATGCTCCAGTGACTCTCTTTACTAGTCACGTGATTGCTTACTTAAGACTACCGATGCTGGTCCATGCCGTTGCTAGCATTGCGCCTATGGCCCCTGTGACTGTTAGTCGCAGTCAGTCTACTGTACTACCTGCCATTTTGACTTATCTGATATGAAGATTGATATCGCTTATGCGAATCTGCGAATGTGATATCGGATTTACTGCGACCGCTCGATCAACTCTGGAATGATCTAACCATGAAAATCTCCGGTGAATGTTGGAATTCATGGATGACATCATTCGTGTTTTATTTTAAAATGCTCTAGTTCTTTACTTCATCCCTGAGGTTAGGGGATGAATATAGGCTGAAAGTCCTCCGTCTGAATTTGGTCCGGGAAGGTGGACGGCTACACGATGCTTTGGATTGACATTCAAAGCCTACTTTAAAGCTATATATATAATGTCACCTAGAAAACACGTTTCGGGGTTCCCGATTCGGTAACCATTATCGTTAAAGCGGTGGTTGATATCCACTCGTCGGCAAGCATGACGACCGTTTGACCCCCGTAATGACAGTCAGGGTAAAGTTGCCACAACAAGGCGAATCTGGTAATCAGTACAGGGGTTCGAAGCTGTAAGCGCAAATCACGCAGGTTCAGTCAGATCATTTCGTTTATCCGGCTGGCGTGTGTCTGTTTTACAGCAGTAAACAGAAACAGACTATCACACAGTCTTCGTGGATTACGGCAACTATCTCAAACAAAGCCGAATTACGAATGTGGTCAGGTAACAAGTGAATGACTATCCGGTATTGCTGGACCCCAGATGTACAACCAACGTTCACTGAAAAAAAGTTACAGTGACTGAGAATGTGGTAGGAATAGAATTACTGATAGGTGAAGGTCCGAAACCGGAACATTCAACCCCTCCTCATAAAATTGCGCGTCACTAAAACAGGTACGGAACTGCTATGAAACTCATACAGTGAAGAAGTTCATAGAAAAAAGTCGCCGCAGTCTTCGGAATGCAAGCAGATTGAGAACGAGAATCTTGATGAAAGTCAAATAACACATGTATCAAGCGAGCGTGTATTATTGTCGCCGCTTGCCGTACACACTCACTGGTGTTCAAGTATGTCGAAGAAATGGTCTCGAATGAGCTCGTATGATGTTTGAAATGCATAGCTGTTGTTTCAGGAAAGATTCTACTCTATTCGGGCTAACAACGAATAGTAGTTAACCACTAGGATCTAGATTGAAACCGTTGACTTTCGTACTGTGCTATCATCTTAGAGAGGATACCGTAGATACGTGCCTAACTCGGTTACCCAGAGATTCTCACCTAGAATGGTCTCCCTCAAGCTACTGGATTCTTTAATTTCGCAGCAGCTTTTACTTAGAACTGTGCATACACGCTAAACTGGAGCCACCGTTTATGTATCAATCGCCGTCAGATCGATCGGTTTCCTTCAAGCGTTTTTCTTCCAATGTGTCCTGTCCGGAGAGCTATACAGTACAACTTCGCTTTCAGCCAATGGAGTGTTCACCGATTAACCTCAGTTTACACTGGACCGTCACGAGTCCCGTTACATCCTTGGAACACGGTCAAGACTATTCGTGAGTGGCCTTGATGGGTGCACATATGACGTGGTGTTGAAATGATAAGGTCTCCTCACGACGAGACTGTCTGCTGTTAAGGAAGCAAGGTACAGAGCTAATGCCCACTAAGCCACCAGTACCATAGCGGATACAGAAGGCAAAATACATCAGCTAGTTTTGTGGGCCGTGCTAGAAAACTGTCCAGCCTTTGGGACCTCGTAACCGATTTTGAGTGCACCACTGGTGACTGGCTTATTCTGAAGATCACTTCAGGCATGTGAGCTGTTGTAACGCTGGTTAATACGACCTCAAACTATCCCGACTGGCTTTGTTGTTTTGGTTTCGGCCTTGAGAGACGACTATGTTGGTCACCCCATGACATGTTCCAGGGTTGTTGTTCGGCCCATACATATGTCCTGTCTGGTGTACTTGTTTGACCTTTCGGTGAGCGCCGTGATGCGCGTCCCAACTAAGATCATTTCGTCTCGAGCCGTTCGTGACATGAGCACAAATAATTCGATTGGTAGTGTTATTCGCACTTGCCTGTGACTACTTATGTACAGCACACGACACCACACTTTTTATAAAGGCCCTTGAAGTCTCAGACTCTCCTTAAGGCGAGAAACAAGTATTATTATACTTGAAGCAAGTCAGTGGAATCTTTTCCCGATCAGTATTGAGGAGACGTTGCCTTCTCAACTATTCTTGTTGCACATTGCGAACCATGGTGCATAAAGAACCTGGTGATGACCGTTTTAGAATTGACCAATTGCCCAGTAATTTAAGAAACGTCAACAACCTCATGTAGGGTGTTCCTTCCCGTGCCATACCATTCGCCACCTACAGTTACAACACTCCAACGTATGCAGTTTGTTTAAAGTGATCTCCTTTCTGCTCAGTTCCGCTTCCTCAAAGGCCAATGTAATAGTCTCTTGCTATAAGCGAGAGGTATGTTTTAAATCACGACGGTGATCCTGATACTATTCAGTTAACGAGTCGTGCCCAACTAACTCTGGACAGAAAATACCACATTCCTTAACGATCCTCAAGTACGCCCCGTCGCAGGATGAAAAGTCAAGGCCAACACATTTTAATGGGCAACATGAACGCCGATAGGGCTAAGTAACCTTACAAAAATTTCGCACTCACACTCATATTTTCTCATTGCCGTCAAGCTGTGATGATAAAGAAATGTTTGCCTTAAACAGTGTTTCATTCTCTTGCGTATTTCAGAAAATAATCAACACTTTCTACTGAAAATGAATACGATGTTGTGAAAGACTGAAATGTCCTGACAGTTATTTCAAGCCCTGTAAGGGCGAGTTCAACAGAAGTTAGCTGAAATATTCTGTAAGGGTAAGAACGTTTGCATAGGATCATTCAGTCGTGCCTAGAGTGATGTCGGTGGATTACTGGTCAAAACGGTTGCCTCACGGAAGCGTAACCGGAGTTCTAACTCCACCGTGGCGAGGACATACACTAGTGACAAGCTCTAACAAGAGCAAGACTAGAGTATAGTTCTACTTTTTAAAAGGTACAGACTGGAAAGTCGATGGAAATTGGACAGCTACAGTCAATCGTGAATGACTTTCAACTCATATTTAACAAAATCCCCTTCTGCTTACCAGTAACCGTAAAACGCTTGTTTATTGAGTACCTTGTTCGATACGTGACATCATTTTTGTGGTAGATTTCAGTTAAACAGCAGAGATATCCAAAAATGCTGATAGACTGTTGTGTTGAATTCATTAGGCTAGATAAACTAACCTGTCGTATGGACACGAATCTTACAACGATCGTTCTATTGGAAAGCTGTTCTGAAGCGTTTGATATGAACTACCTAACACCAAACAATGACCAAACTATCAATGGGTGGCACATGTATCTAATGCCCACATAACAATGTATGAGGCATAAAATTACATCTGCATGTATAGAAGAGTATTGCCCTGTGAAAGCGGAAAAGCATAGATAGATCAGCAAGTTGTCATTTCTCTAGAAACGTCTTCCTCGGGTCAAGTCTAACCTAGTGCTAACAATCTGTCCCCTATTTAATCGTGTGCACGTATTAACAGCAGACCACTGGAGTTGAATACAAGCAATTGTGATGTCTTCTAATGCGTCATTATAATCTTATTTGTGCTTTTGTTTAGTATCCTCGAAATGTAAACCTTAAAAGGCATACGATATCACTCATAGCCAAATGACAATTGGATTTACGCGATATCTTTTTCTATTGACCTTCACCCCAGAATTGACTTCTCAAATGTTAAACTACGTAGACGTCACAAATTCATGAACTGTTAGAGTTTTCTTCGACTCCACACATATGGTTACTAACTAACTGGTTACACTTATGTAAGAGATGTTAAGCAGCCTGAGGTGAAGTGTGTAAAAGCCATAAATCACTTGAAAGTTTGCTATAATTACCATAAAAACAGGTATTACTCCTAGCTGGCTGCGTTCACCTATTTTTAGTTTTGACAGTTTATCTGTAAACGAATGAGAAGTCCTACCGAGACCAATAGCTCCCTCTATAAAATCGGCAGCTTGCCGCGCTGTCTTAATTTATCAACATGCTTTCCAAAAATGCACAAACGAAATTAGGCATCCTATCCCTTGAACCGACTTGTCTCGTCATACAGTAGTCGTCATAGTGATTGTCAGTCGTAGGTATCAGTTTGACTGATTAAAATTACGTACATAAGCACTCAAAGTTTCGATTGTCCCGCATCTTTTTGAATTTTCACACAAAATACACGCGCGTTTTAAATGAATTGGTTTATCACCTTAGAAATACTTCTCACACAGGCTACCACTCGTATATCCTGATTTCCTCCAGTCTGCGGCTGAACAAGTATGAAAAACGAGGACTGGATCACGTCAAAATAAGGAGCAATTCACAAACCAATTAACAAAGAAGCCAACTGCTCGTTTATGTCACCAAATCCAGTGCATTATGAGCACCGCATCACTTTACACAAAACATCACTGTTACTACTGTCTTGGCAGATAGGAACAAGATTCAGCAGAAGAACGTCGATGATTGTCGTTGAGTAATGACGATGTGGCAGGACACACGTATGCGTATTTACGTTTGATGCAACAAACGGTAATCCAAGAAAGCCAGAAGTTGTCCTCATTCGTTCCAGTTGCTTATCCCACGGAAAAATCAAACGCACTGCAGTGTGTACGACCTTGGCCAATTGGTAACATGCATAGTGAACTGATGATCCAATTGAAGTTAGCCAGGAATTCATGACACCTAACGGATAAACTTTCCTCCGCATTCAAAAGGACAAATATGCCCTTCAATTCAAAAACTTACATTGCTATTCTTTCTCAAAAGTGGTCCGCAGATTCACGGAACGTTGGATATGCAAAATCGTGTTGAAACGTACTATCCAGCCCTGAGTTAACTATCGGCCAAATCATCCTTCAGGAATGGACAGAATTTTAAATGACTTATTTTACGCTCTACCCTTGTAGAACCACTGTCGATGAGGGGGCACATGTAAAAAATAACCAACCTGAAAAAGTGGGAGTTTTCGACAGGTATAACAGGGAGATCCTCTTTGACAGGCCATGCGCTACCATCACACAAACCCGGAACTACACAACCGTGAATACTCACAACACCAACAATTCCATACTGCATCGGCTGTTTCGTAATGTAAACCGCGACCGCTGACCTCTCCCCCAGTGTCCTATCAAATTTAGCTCTAATGCCCGTCCCGACTCCATACCTAGTGATTACTCTGTAGATCCTACAGCAGATATGGCTAACCATAGTAACAGTGAGCCGGTAAATTTCATCTCTTGCCATTCAGCTTCAGGTCTCTCTCGTCCCTTGCTTAGACCTAGAATACGAATTAACATAGATGCCTTCAACGCTCACACTTTTAAACACACTCGTCAGCAGACAGTTCTCACACGGACGTCAAACCAGTTGAGTGTCTAGGTCTGTTACGTTTCAGGGACTAGTATCCAGGATAATAATCAACGTATAGAACTAACAGCACCCGCACTAGCTACTCGATAGTGGTTATACACTTCGGGTAACTCCACGACCACCGCTACCGGTCAGGACGGAGTAGGTATAGACATCAGCACGACGACCGCAACCGCATTAGTAGACTGGATTCCCGTTAACAGTGGACTTTGTGCCGTCCGCTTGGCAGGTTCAATTAAGACCAGCTCTAGATGCAAAACTCCCAGAAACCATTCCGCTGGATTTGCTTATGTTCCAACTGACCGTAGTGATATCGGTGTCAAGGACGCGTCTTCCTCGGATCTGGCCGCTCTCCTTCGGTCGATATATCGTTCTGATCTAGTCATTCTGGCCGGAAATATGAACGCCCAGGTCGATTGCTCTGGTGAGTCCGAGTCTCGTTTAGGTGGCAGATTTGGAACAGCGTTTTACCGATCAGATAATGGCGGGCGATTGTTGCAGCTGTGCGCTGAGCATAAGTTATTTCTAGCCAGCACTAGTTCTAGGCATCGTGGACGTCAATGCCATACTTGACGCTCACCTTCTCTCAATCAGGCTTAGTCTGAGACAGACCTCACAGCTGTCGGCTATAGGTGGTGGGACTCCATCCAGGACTGTCGTTCTTATTGGAGCCCACATATGGAATCAGAACATGCGTTGGTACATTGTCCTTTCGTTCTCACATTTGCTGGACAACGCCCTACCGACAGCAACGATTAACTGTTGAGAAACCGACTATACAATCGGTAAAGCATAAACACTAAACTATCCTAGAATGCAAACATAGCAGTTCTCACATCGAAGACCCCAACAACTGCTGGACTCACATCTACCAGACCATTCATGACGCAGGTACTACAGCATGCGACACGAGGGAGGGGGGGTTCGTGGTTCGAACAAACATTAGGTCTCGGAGAAATCCCTTCAGTTGCTGCATGTCCGACGGAACATCCCCCATCGCAGCTAATATAATAAGTTTGGGAGGGATATCCGTAAGAATCTGAAGCTTAGCCTGGTCGCCGATCGCGATGCTTGGCTGACAGAGGAAGTTAAGGAAACGGAAACCGTTTTTGCTTATCCGTGTTCCAAGTCCCAAGCGACCGTTCGTCAGTGAAGCTATCAGCAAAACAGATGGCGCACTCATCTGTAATAAGTCCAGAAGCTTAGGACGGTAGGCAGAACACTTTCAGGGTCAATTTACCTGGCCTCCTGCTTCTACTGTGTTGCCGCCACAAAATTGTAATATAGCACCCTAATCGGCAGATTTAGAACCACCCATTGAGACTGAGGTCTGCAACTGAATTTCGGCTCTCAAACATAACAGGGCTTTTGGCCCAGATGATCTCGCGCCGATACATTTTAGAAAAGACAAAGAAAGAGGAGGGCAATAGCGGACACTTAGATGCAGTTGTTTCAACCGGTATGGACGAAGTACATCATCCCTCCGTGCTAGGGTCACTCGCTGATAGTTCCCATTATTCAAGAACGGAGTCTGGGGCTCTTGTGAAAATCGCAGGGAAACTAGCTTGACTCCGGTAATTACCAGGGTTCTGATATCCATTACACTTCATCGATTCACTAAAGCTCGAGAGGCAGACATTAGAGAAGAACAGGCACGGTTTCACCCTGGGCGGAGGTGCGTTGATCAACTTTCCACACTTCACCAAATTCTGACTCAGTGTCATGTATACCGCTGGTCAACAGTTGCCGTATTTCTCGACCACAAAGTTGCGTTCGATTCTTTGGATCAATCTACACTTTTAAGAGTCACTTAAACAGGGGGGTGTACCGATCAAGTATGTGAACATACTGTCGGCGCTTTATTCCCATACTTCAGCTCAGGTTAGGGTTTACGGTGAATTGTCTGACAGTTTCAGTACCAGGAGCGGCGCACGTTGAAGCTGTCCAGTTTCACTATTTTTGTTCACTTCTGTCATAGATGAAATAATGTAAGTGTCAGTTTTACTCAAAAAATACCGGTGTGGACCTCATATTAAGTGAGAGACTAACTGATCTTGATTATGCTGATAAGTTGTCTTTGTTTGGCCATTTTCAGGAAATAGGATACTATATGTCATGTCACACTCCACTGTATACCCATGAATACGCTCTGCAGCCTCAGTGTAAAGTTCTTCTGCAAGATTGTTGTGATTACGTAGACCTAATCAGGATCATGCAGTTATGGAGGTTGTTGACCGACTTGTTTACTTGAGGAGCGGCATCAGCAGTTAAGGTGTAAGGAACGAAACAGAAGCGCGTATGCCTAAGGCTGAAGTGGTATTCGCTAATCTAGAACACATCTGGCGACAGAGAACAATATTTATCTGAAGCTTAAGCGTCGTGTACCTAGAGTGACAATGAGATCTGTGTTAATTTACGGCGGCGAAACCTGACCACTCAAGTTAGAAGACGTGATCTGTCTTCAGGTATTTGACCACCGATATCTGCGTTCGATCGCTCGCGTCGGGTGGCGCCAGCGAGTGAGCAACGAAGGGGTTAGGAATGGGGCATGTGGTAATGATTGCCAATCGAGTTCTTATGTCGTGTCAATACATTTGGACAGACTTGGATGGTTAGGTGATGTACTAAGGATGCCAGCTAATCGTCGGTCACATCGAGCACTGTTTGCCGACACTGGCCGACTGGCGTAAGGTACCAGGTGGACAGATGATGAAATCGTTCATGAAGGGGTTGGTAACTGTAGACCACATTCGTTTCCCGGGCTGGGGACCTCGTAACTCACACACTCCGTGGCTTGAGACATAAGGTGAGATGGCAACTAGTCGAGCTCAGCAACGTGAACGTTGTCGTTGTTTGATCGAGTTGCTCGTGAAGTGAGTGCACTTAATGACATGGGGTAGCGAAAGCCGTGAGGAAGCTGTTTTGCTGATTACACCTTACTTTCACTTACAGGTCGGTTGTTTGTTTACAATGTGTAGGCGCCTTGATGCTGAATGTTTGATATTTTTGGCAGTTAGGTCTCCTCCCCTTCCCTACATTTTCTTCTCCTCTCTTCGTCTACATGGTTTACTTTTTTTATGATTGTGTGTTAGGTCTCCTCCCCTCCCCTACATTTTCCTCACTTCTCTTCCTGTACATGGTTCATTTTTTTTAATGATTGTGTGACAGTTATACATTAGTGTGAATCACTGGTGTACTGCCGTTTATGATAATGATCAGATATACACAACCGCTCGCAGTTATGCATCCCAAAATGAATTGCATGAGTTCCGAATTGTTACCTAAGTTTAGTTCGATAAAGCGTACACAATAGGTTTATTTGTGATTTTCGTTCTTCTTGCTAGTACGAGGGAAGGTCCACAGATTTATTTAACAGAAACTATCCAGCTACATTCAACTGACTATCTGAGTAGTAGTTGGCACTACGCGCTCAGAGGAAGTCAACCTATGTAGTAGTCGGTCACCCTTGAAAATTGTTGTATGGTTCACATAAAGCGGAACGGTCTGAAGGACCTACAAAGTTCTTTTCCTAAGGAACACGAGTTACAGAAACGCGGAAGTCTGAATGGCTGGAAAACATTCGGAACTGAATGATCACTAATCATAATACCCATGCAACATAACTTATTTCCTTCTGTGGCGACGACAGAAGGATATTTCACCACACCACATCAAATAAGAAGCGTGTGGTACATCTGGTATACAGCGCACCGACGTTCCTGTTTAGGACACACATTACTCGGGATAAAGCTAAACCTTCGAGATGGCAGAAAAACCTGAATAGTACGCGTAAGAAAATGTGATTAGGCGTTCAGATGCAATCATTCGGTCATGCCCAATGTGAACTCAACGGTCCGGTGACCAACACGGTTGCCGGGCCGGAGTTCAAATCCCGGTCGAGGCAAACGTACGCACTACTGATAAATTCCGGAAGGATAAGCTGAAGACTTTTTCTGAACGCACAAACCGTACTCAAATGTGACCGGTGACCAATGTATATCGAACTAAACCATCACAAAATTAATCAGGAGACCGTTCACGTGGTCAGAGGTAGTATGCTCGGGATTTTCATACAAAAGTGGATTTGAAAACGATGGTTGTCTCATGAAAACGTTGCCGGAGTTCTAATCCCGGCCGTGGCAGATATGCAGTACTTACAAGCTTTAGCAAGAGCGAAGCTCGGTCCAGTGCTTCTTTTCGAAAGAGGCCGATTGGAAGGTCTGTCTGAACGGGAAGGCTGTGATCAACCGTAAGTGATGTTCAACTTGAGACTATCTTGACCTCCGAATACTTATCAGTAAAGAAAATATCGCGAAATCCGGGTTGCGAGCTCAATTTAAGGGGTAAAAAGTAAATACAATGCCTTCCGAAGGAACCTATTCGAAGTGAAAACACATGCGTTTGGGTGGCCTTTGTCACAGTGATGGAACGGAGAAACTGCAAACTGTCCGTCAGTCCTAACAACCAACCAGTTTGCGCCCACCATATTCACTGTTACGTGGATGCCAAATGTTCCGCTGCTGCAGACGTGTGGGATGAATGCAAAGCCTAGTCAACACCGAAAACCAAAGAAATCGATTGGCGCGCTAGCGGTTTGTAAGGAATTCTTTACTCGTATGATCTGGATACGATAATCTAGCGGGGTCAATCCTACGAAAATAACGGTTGTCTTGCTTTGTACGAAGATTGACCATTTTGATCGCATACATGTGTGATACTCTGAACCAAAAATGCATCAAAACAACTGTACAAAGTCCAACTTTGAAAAAATAGATGATCAGCACCCTTGTCGATAAGATATATATTCGATATCCGCCCTTTAGTCGAAGGAATCGGAGTTGATGAACAGTACAAGTGGATCTGCAAAGTGAACAATGTCAGAACCAGCACGCTGACGGATTTTTTTTCGATCATCAAGGTCAGGCTACTGTTAGTAAATCGAACCGTTTAACACAAGATACATTTATGGATTATTCAGCGAAATTGACAGCTGAATGGGTGCGGCTGCAATAAACATAACAACTGCCGTCAATGCCGACAGAGTCTAGACGCAAAATGTACATGCCTCTTTGTTAAACACTACAACGAATCTCGCAGCCACCATGAGACGGCAAGAAGCTCAAGTGGATCCATTCGATGAATAGCTATCAAATTTAACGTGATCTGATATTTACACACAAACCAACGTTCCCCGATCGGTTACATTCCGAAAAAAGAACAGGCGGCCATACACATTCCTAAATATTTAACTGTAAACCGACCGTCTCCTTTTCTCAACTACTAGTTCAGATAGCTTCATCACAAACGGGATTAGTAAGAATGTCAGTTTAGGGTTTTCGCTAAGATGGCAGCAGTATTGCATCAAAACTTGGTAAGCAAACGCGGTCATTGTGGACGAAACAAGGACAAACAACGAAAATATCGATTGAATCCCTTCGAACCTGCAAGGTAGATACACCATTTGGGACAGTCAATCCTTTCAAATCGATCAACCGGATAGCGCTTGTTACCCGGTTGAAAATCATTCAAGTCAAGTCCAACATATGTATTCGGTTTTGGACCGTATACACCGACATTATGGCCTGTGCTGTTGTAGGTCCAGAACGGGTTAAATTAGACGGCACCCATGGTTGGTTCATTAGGAAAAGTAAAAACTAAACAAATGCGAACAAGTTATTGATTGCTTCACACTGCCATGTTCGAGAGCACCTCAATCATTGAGACAGATGGTCAAACTGGCCCGGCCTGGCAAGCAGCGACTCCCGACCATGATCAACAAAGTGGCTAAAGCTTTTCATGTTCGCGCTCTGGCGGTTCCCTCGTGATTTCTCCCAACCACCAACGGCAGCACTGAACAATCCTCAATCCGGTGAGCGCTTCATTTGCATACTAAATACTTGGCACAATCGGCACATATTTTTACCAACTCGGTTATTCACCGTGGGCTTAGAGATTTCTCAAAATTGCGACGGCATATTCCTGTGAGAACAACGGCAATCGATAACTCTAAGCTAACGCGCATACTCTGTGGGGATGCGGCGGATCCCTTACTAAAAAAACAAGTAGCGAAAAAAACTTATTTTCTATGTTTGGTAATCAGGCTAATTAAAACACAGTAAATATGAAAACAGTAACTGCGGTGAGTTAGAAAAATGGTCAACGGAGGTTTTGGACAACGTGTTTAATATCAGTTACGCAATCACTGTTCCAAATCGCGGGCTTCAATGATTGTGGACCAGGGAGATTAAGTGTCCGCACGAACTTCATCTGAGCATAGAGGTCAGAGTTGAGGAATCGCATACTAATGGCCTCGGCAACGGTCAACATTCGGAATCTGACTATTTTTGATCTAATTCTTGGTACTCGGCCGACAATCTGAAAGGCGTCCTTCTTACTGACAGAATGATTAGATTCAGTCAAATGAGCAACAATCGCGCGAGCCCATTGCCACTCCATCTCCCTGGCGGCAATAGGCTCGTCTCCAGGTCCCCTGTTAGCTAACGTTTTTATGAGCAAGCTGAAGACTAACCAATTGAGTGCGATCATTGAACAGTTTACATTTTACAAACGCTATGTTGGTGATATTTTTGTGTCGTCAACGAGAACTCGAACACGAACAGAGTTATGGCAACTTATAATTCAGCCCATTGCAGTATTAAATTCATCCAGGAGTCAGATAACGATAGTCAGGTAAATGTTTTGGATGTTGGCATAGTGAGAAGAGATGGTTCAATCCAACGAAGTGTGAACAGAAAACAAACATGGAGTGGCCGGTACATTCACTTTGACAGTTTTGTTCCGCTACATCAAAAGCGAAACCTCATACGATGTCTGACGGGTAGGGCAATAAAGATCTGCACCCCAGTCACTTTAAAAGCTGAGCTAGACTTTTTACAAGAAGTGTTCATGCAGAATGGCTACTCAATGCGTTTCACTCAGAAGGCGATGCGGACGGTAGAGTTGACATTTAAGCCACCCTCTGTGAATAAGAAACTTGCGTTTATCAGTCTTCCATTCAAGAGTGATCCCATGGTGGGTTGAACATTTTGAAGAGCAGTTCAGCTGGCCTCAACCAGATCATGTGGACGACGGTACCCGAATGGTCAGTTATTGCACTCCAGACGGTCCTCCGTCGGAAGCAGAAGTGGTCCTGGAGCTCAAGTTATTGAAGCGTAATAAGGCTCATGGACCAGATCTCCTCTCTCCTTCTCTTTTCAAGGATGGTGGGGAGAGGTTGATATCAGAACTGACAAAACTCCTCCAGACGATCTGGGAAACTGAAGAGGTGCCTCGTGATTGGTGCCTATCAACAGTCATTCCCGTTTCCAAACAGGGGGCACGAAATCAATGTGACAATCACAGGGGCATCAGTTTGGCGTCTATTGCGTCCAAGTTACTCACTGGTCTCATTTTACGTCGGCTTACTAAGCCGAGAGAAAGCCAGATACGCGAAGAACAGGCAGGATTCCGATCCGATCGAGGTTGCGTTGATCACATTTTTACCTTGCGACGGATCTTGGAACATCGGCATTGTTACAGACAGCCGACAGTCGTGGTCTTTTTGGACCTGAAGGCTGCCTTCGATTCAGTTGCTCGTAACGTTCTCTGGAGCTGCCTTCTCCGCAAGGGAGTACCAGACAAATACGTGAATCTACTGAGGTCATTGTATGCTCACTCTGCAAGTAGGGTGAGAGTTTGTGGTCAACTGTCTCGAGCGTTCATCACTTCTAGTGGTGTTCGTCAGGGGTGTCCGATTTCCCCCTTCCTGTTCAATTTTGTCATGGACGACATTCTAAAGGGTGCGCTTCGGGAGTACAGTGGGCTTGGTGTTGAGCTTCTTCCTGGCGCTAGATAGACCGATCTGGAGTACGCAGACGACATTGTCTTACTTAGCCCCTCTGCCGAAAAAATGCAGACCATGCTGGACAGGTTGAGCGACCGGGCTGGTTTGTATGGAATGCGCTTTGCACCTTCAAAGTGCAAAGTGTTGCTTCAAGACTGGGGCACTTCAACTCCCACCTTCTTCATTACAGGCAATCCGCTTGAGAATGTAGACAGTTTCACATACTTGGGTAGCACTATCTCGTCAGCCTGTAATATTGCTGATGAGATATCAGCGAGGATCGCAAAAGCACGAGTTGCCTTTGCCAAACTGCGTCATCCGTGGCGTCGAAAAGACGTCCGATTATCGCTGAAAGGAAGGCTATATAATGCCTGTGTGCGTTGCATCTTGCTTTATGGTTCGGAAACGTGGCCTGTTCACAAAGAAGATATTAACAGGCTTGCTGTGTTTGACTATCGTTGTCTCCGCGAATTGGCCCATATTAAGTGGACTGATCGCGTGTGCAATGTGGCAGTTCGCCGGCGCGTATTCCGGAACGCTCGGGATGAGCGATCAGTTGGTCAGCTAATTACGTTGCACAGCTTGCGATGGTTAGGTCACGTACTCCGTATGTCATCTGATCGTTTACCATACCGGGCATTATATGCTGAGGCCACCAACAGTTGGGTCAAACCACGTGCTGGTCAAGCAACAACGTGGCCACAAAATAGGAAGACCTTGACTGCTCCGTTGAGCAACGTGGGTAAGTGTCGCCTGCCTGGATGGAGTCCTCGTGATCACTCAAACCGCTGGTTAGAGACGCTATCCGAGATGGCGATGTGTCGCAGTCAATGGCGTACCTGTATCCATACCATTTCTAATTCTTCCTGTTAGCCTTCTCTCAATAATTTTCAGCCTCCTCCTCCTCAGTAACGTTTTCTTCTAGGATATTCTACGTCACTGTTGAGGTGAGCGGCGGCCCGAGCCACAGTACCTTTTGGTCGGGCTCATGGCTGTTATGATGATGATGACAAGAAAGCTCAAAAAGTCAGCCGAAACAACCTACCTTGCCGCTCAGTTGTGCGTGAGTTTCCGTTCAACACCCGTTATCATGTCACAACTCAAAGACAATCTTTCATGTTCTACAACCAGCTGTTGTGTGTACTCATTTGGTTGCTCGTGTCGAGCATCATACAGTGGTCGTACTACACGGCGATTGTCTGACAGAGTGCGAGAACATCATCCTGCGTGGTTGAATAGTGGTATGGTTAAAACGGTTTCCAGTCCGACTGTTGCTCATTTGACTGAATCTAATCATTCTGTCAGTAAGAAGGACGCCTTTCAGATTGTCGGCCGAGTACCAAGAATTAGATCAAAAATAGTCAGATTCCGAATGTTGACCGTTACCGATGCCATTAGTATACGATTCCTCAACTCTGACCTCTGTGCTCAGATGAAGTTCGTGCGGACACTTAATCTCCCTGGCCTACAATCATTGAAGCCCGCGATTTGGAACAGTGATTGCGTAACCGATATTAAACACGTTGTCCAAAACCTCCGTTGACCATTTTTCTAACTCACCGCAGTTACTGTTTTCATATTTACTGTGTTTTAATTAGCCTGATGATCGAACACAGAAAACAAGTCATGTCGTCCTCAAAACAAGACTAGGTGCACATACATTATGAACCCGTCCTCTAATGGACAACCGGACGTCCTGCGACGCCACAAGTGGTAAGGAGTTGAGAACAGGGGAAATGACCTCGTCAGCCCCAAACATGCCATCAGCAATATTGCAAACAGATGAGATGGGTGAAGCATGCAGCACTCTTAAATGGTCCGCTTCCAAAAACAACGGTAAAGTCAAACCAGCGCTGTTGTATAATAACGTGCACACTTTTAAGGTGATGATGCCGATCCTAATGTCACCAGCATTTTCAGATCAGAGACGTATCCGTGGGTACAATGCCTCGGACTGCTGTTGATACTGGTAGTAGTACAAAAGGTAGCATATCAATGAATAAGTACAAATGCATCACGAGGAAGATTCAAGCAAAACAATGAGGATTCATAATGAGAAGTCAACAACCTTACGAGTGCAATTTCCCGACTGGTTATCGCACAAAACGATGCTAGAGAGCGTTTTCAGCCAGCAGTTTGCTGATGGTCGTGGACTCCCCAAACTGGCAGGCGACACGATAAACCTAGTGGCACAGCTGGACGATCAAGACTTTTACAGCTTGTGACATTGTTATTGCCTGGCTGCCTGCAGTTTATTCCAACCGACAACAGCTATACTGAACAATGTGTGGTGTGGCCAACGCTCCGTCAGCGTACGTGACCTAACCAACGAAGCATGTACATCCTCATTATCTCCGGCACTAACTTGTACATTTCTCAAATAGACACAGACGAACTGTCTCATACAACTAACCCATCTGATACAGGCTAGCTGGTGGAAGCAACGGCAATCAAACACTGAAAGTCTAGACACATCTTCCACGCGAATCGGCAAGGTCCCTAATCCATAGAACAAAACTGAGCGTACACACGCATTGTAGACTTCCTTCTTAATTCACAAACGGATATCTTTGTGACACTACAAGCGATGAAGTTTGGCGAATGCACTGCGTGCTTTCGCTATCCTCGAAGACAGCGTTACCAATGTCATAAGTTGACGAGGCGGCACTACAAAAGTAAGTGTGGTGATAAATAGTCTCTTTCGGTCTGCCTACTGTAACAAAATAGGGTAGATAATGTAACGATACTTCATGTTTTGAAGGTGCAAAGTGCATGCCATACAGACAAGCCATACAGTTTAATCATTTCAGCACAGTTTTCATGTTGTTGTTTTTATACAGAAGTAGAGAAATGTCGTCCGCGTACCAAATGTCAATTACCAGGTCCCACTATAAGTGTTACCTTACGAACATCATTCATCACGTAGTTAAATGGAAAGTGGTGGATAAGATACCCCTGCCAAACGTTACTTGAAGTAGAGGATGCCCGGAATGGCCGACCATTCTGCACTGAGTGGGCGTACGACCTCAGTAAGTTGACGTACCTCATTGGGACCGCCCTATAATAAGGGTAGCCCCAAAAACAGTCGGGCGACCAAAATGCCGTAACCGTTGACTGACAAAGAAAGTGACGATGTCTACCTGTTTGTCGGAAGGGTAAGGTATGATCGATACATCTGCAACCAGGCGGGGAACTTGCCTGTTCTCATAAGTGGTTCTCTGTGTTTCAGAAGTGATCGCATTATGAAGCAAGTGGTCATCTTGGATGCAGTGGAGACAAGGCTGAAATCCCCGTAGTTGTCACATGACACATGGGCACCTATACTAAAGATGTGAGTGACTGTCAATATAATCACGAGGAATCTTTTGAGTCCGCAATGCGGGACGGAAGGGTGTGGTCATTCAGCCAACCTCTCAGCATCTTTGAGGAGAGCTGAAAAACATGGGGACCTAATATCTTATTAAGTTTCAATAAGTTAGGTTGCAAATCCAATACCTTTTCTGACGGAAGACCGTAGATAATATCATAATTAACCATACAATGTTCATCATCCACACCTGAATGAACTGGCTCAGACAAGTCGAACTGTTATCCAAAATGGTCGATGCCACAAAAATTCATGATCCGTCTTCTTTACATAGTTTAATAAACACCTTGCCGACAGTCAACGCAACCACGAGCCGAATAACAGTTCTCAACCACTCCTTCGTATAAATGTTTCTTTCCATCTCAAACAAGAGTCATAGTCCTTAAGCAGTTTGGAGGTTTGTGTTTTAGTCCACGTCGGTCTCTATCGTATTGTCACAGCGGATCGGCCAACGCACTGTTGAGTCGGTAGAAACCCACGCAATCCTTGCCAGGGATACTTGTTGTATAAAACCTGTTCTCAAAAGCTGTTGAGATTCATTTCCAGCGTTTGTTCGGACCACTTCATAGTAGGGACCGTCAGTGGTATTTGGCAAGCGTTTCGAATAAAATTATCGCCAATTTCCAATCAACCATCTAGTGTCTGTGGGGGAATGACCTGAGTAAACGTTAAAACAACGCGGACAGGAAAACCGGCACAATCTGAATGAACGTGGCTTCTTCAAACTGAACTGAAGTGATGTCACTTATAGATAACAGGGATATAGTCGATGTGTATCCATAGTTAGGTTGCACAAAGCTGCCTCCATGCGACGGGTTGTCGTCCTTTCAGCCGAAATACGTAGCTTGATGCATCAGGTCGGTGGGACGTGCATAATTGAAGATCAAGGAAAGTATCGTGCAGCACTCCCAATAGCACACCTATTATTGTCTGTAGAGGAAGATGAGACAAACAAGCAAGATATTTCTGGTCTGTGTAGACAAACTTTGACCGACGTGTTGTCTGACGGCAGACAAGCGACCAGTCACCGGGACCCAAACGAGCAAGCTTTGTTCTGCCACAAAACTCAGAGTGAGCTTCGCTGGTTTGAGCGAGAGATTCAGCTTCATCGTCGCCAGAGACCATGAGAAAGAACCGTTGAATTACAACAATGTCCAAGGCAAATTAAAATGAACAATGGTACTAATATAGTACATATGCGTTTCGGAGATGTAGTTCTATACTAAACAGAGCGCTCGCCAGCGTAGTTTGCTGAACTGTTGGTCGAAGTGGGTACTGCTGAAGATTGGAAAATCATGAGATTCACAGGGGTAACGGGAAACCAGCAGAAAAGGGGAACATGTAATCCATGACGAATCTCCAACGCACAGCTACGTGTTAATATATGAATTGCTTTGTTCCACGAGACTGCGAAAACATCCCCGTTCCTCGTAGACTATAGCAACGAAAATAAGAGACGACAAGGACCTCCAGAGCCAAACAATTATGCGTCCGCGACTCGTCCACATTTTACCCGTAAATGATAGTATGTTTTAAAATACCACCTCACATCTACTCTTCTAACATTTAGTCATCGTAATCGGCACCTCAGTTAATTGGTCTGTACCATATTACAAACGAGCACCTCTCCAGATTTCTTTACCTCACCACATGTGAGTAATAAAGTGCGACTCTCTCAGAGTACTTAATATGAACACCTCAATTGCAAAATTGCACGCATCAGATTCCCCTTTATAGCAGAAACCTTCCTATTTTTTCGCGGGGGTGTCAATTATCAAGAAGGGATACTGCAGCGTATGGAACGAACTAGGATCTGGTTCACTACACATTTTACGCTTCTATACAGCGAGCCGCTCGTTGCCATGCGACATATCAGGACATTGGACAGGGCCAAGCTGCTCAGGCATAACAACAATGAAAATGCTTGGGTTCAAACCGGCAATCGTGTGATCGATGGGCCGCGTAGTCAGCCTAGCAGTTAATTGTGTAAAGGTTACCTCAGTGAAGTGAACTGACTTCCAAACTTCACTCGCGATGAGTTCAAATACATATAAATGTGACGCATTCGTAATACGCATAAGACAATGTGGTCCAAGATTAAACCGAAAACTAAGTCTGTAAACATTCAGTCCAGTAGTGAAATTGTATACGGACAACATGGTTTCTACTTACGAAAACTGCCGCCATCTTTTAACTGTTACACTATAAAGCGTTAACTGTAACATTATATGCCTGGTAAAATGTGTGAGTTAGATGCCTGTACCTGACAGCAAAAATCGAGGTCACTGAGATTCGAAACCATAACCATAGAAAACGACGAAAAGATAGATCGAGGTGGAAACAAAACACCAGTTTAGTCATCACAACCTTTATCGCCTACGGAATCTAGCCAAATATTTGGAACAAAGTGAGAACAATAAAAAGGACCGCGCCGTGGTGTAAGCAACAACAATGTCAATTGTGACAAATAAGAAAAACCAAAAGTTGTGATGTCGATGAACGGCGCAGTGTCGACAATATCAGTCGTAACAAGGGACAGAATGAAAAGTGAACGAGGATGAAATCACGGAAGGGACCAAATAGAAGAAAACATTAATCCCATAAAACATTACAGAGTAGTTTGTTTTGAAAAACAGCGTGCACATCCCACTCGACTAACAAGACGATCACGAATACAGTGACATACCTTAAAGTAGAAGGAAAGGCATGAACTATAGTGCAGGGTGTGTGAAAGCTAGCTAGAACGGTAGACAATTAGCAACATTCCTGCTTTCGTCAGAAAGTGACAAATACTGAGAGCACAGAAAAAAAAACAGAAGACTAGGAGGATCAGAGTTGCAAGAAGAATGTGCGCGGGTCTTCAACAAACTCTTTAACTTTGCGCAGAAAAGTGACCGCTTCACGTCCGTCGATTAAACGGTGATCGTAGGTCAACGCTGCGTACATCATAGGTCGAATAACAACTTGTTTATTCCGTGCAACGGGACGGTCGAAAACACCATACAGACCAAGGATTGCAGACTGGGGAGGATTGATTATGGGAGTTCCGAACAACGAGCCGTAAATTCCTCCATTACTAATGGTAAAAGTACCTCCATCCATATCCTCGACCGCAAGTTTCCCATCTCTGGCTCGGTTTCCCAGTTCGACTATCTCGCGTTCGATATCAAAATAATTCATGCTATCAACGTTGCGTACAACAGGGACAACTAGGCCCTTTGGAGTAGCCACGGCAATACTAATGTCAACATAGTCTCGATAAATGATATCTCCTCCATCAATCACAGCATTAACAGCCGGCTGGTCTTTCAAAGCAACAGCAGAGGCTTTGGCAAAAGTTGACATGATGCCCAATTTGACTCCGTGCCGCTTTTGAAAAACTTCCTTGTAAGTTTGGCGCAGTTCAATGAGGTTAGACATGTCGATCTCATTGAAGGTTGTTAGCATGGCACAAGTGTTTTGGGCATCCTTTAGACGCTGTGCTATACGTAGACGCATTCGACTCATTTTTACCCGCTGTTCCGCGCGCTGTCCAACTAGCGGAGCGAAAGAAGCGGACAAAGGAACCGGTGCAGCAGGCGGGCTAGCAGCGGGTGTAGCAAGAGGTTGGGCGGTGACGGCAGACGGTGCAGGCTTTGGAGCTTCAGTAGCTTTTACGGAAGACTCCATAGTTGGAGCGGCTCCTTCTTCTATCTTAAATATTTCCTGACCAGGTACTACCTTGCCACCATCATCGACTAATAATTCTTTCAGCGTGCCCGAACAAGGTGCAGGAACGGGAACGCTAGTTTTATCAGTTTCGATTTCGGCGATAACTTCGTCTTCTCTCACCAGATCTCCAACAGCCTTTTTCCACGCAATGTCACCTTCACTTACAGATTCTGCAAAAGGGGGAACGGAAACTACCCGAACTGCCCAGGAAGGATGAAACACACGAAACTGCCGGCACGGGAATCGCCTGGTGGTGAAGAAATAAAAAAACACAACGGTAAGGGTAATAATAAGTACAGGAAAGTACACACGCACCAGGTTAGATGCACTAACAGGGAAAAGTAACGTGGATTTTATATAATATATATATATATATATATTTACATTATACATATATAAAGTCCACGCTATATATATATATATACCCCATGCCCTTCCTGTTGGTGGGTCAAATACCCACAACTGATACCACCAACATTCAAAGGTCAGTAGGAAGTAACTGCTAGTGACCATGGCTGTAAGACAAATACAAGTTGAAGTTAGGGGACGAAGAACACTGCAGACACGTCAATTCATACAAGTATACTCATAAACACAGTCCCACTGAGCCCTGATGCAGTATTGTAGGATAAAATGACTAAGTGAAAAGACGGCCAGTTCAAACTGCACAAGCAAGAGTATCCCATGAACAGGCACCACATCAAAGGATATAATGACCGCGGTCCCATGAAAGTAGAACTAAGTTGACTAGATCGCAGAAAAAATAGGTCACCGTTGACAATGGTAGTCCAACTGAGTTTAACAGGACGCAGAGTGAGATGTAAGAATACCTGCTTTCAATCAGACAAACAGTTATTCATTCACGATGGCCACAAACCTGTCCAGAAGGTACTGTGGCTAAAGCTGCTGCTCACCACAAAGCATTACAAAGCAGAGATATCCAGCGCGAACAAGAACATCTCTATACATTTCTTGAAAGCGTGTGATGGTCCGTTAAAACGTAATCAGGTGCTAAGTACGAACAACATCCATATGTATTCTTGATATTTACGACGAATTGGGGGATTCAGTTTGGCAAATCGGCACAACTTTTGCATCTGTCACATACTATTACAAGGCCAGAGGGGGCTGGAAAGTTTAGAATCCCACTCCCCTTCAATTTTCAAAGTCATGGAAGACCGAAATCAGAACTAATACACTCAGACGGTTGGAGAAACTGATGTCTCGTTAATGATGTCTATCAACAGTTTCCCCTGTTTACAAAAAGAGGGCTCGAAGTCTGTGTGATAACCAGGGCGGCATCAGTTTTACCGTTTTCGAGTCCAAATTATTCACTGATCAGCTGGAAAGCCAGATAAAGGAAAAACGCGCGGGATTCCGATAAGACAGGGAGCGCAATGAACACGTTTTTCAATCAAACGGTGATCGTAGGTTAACGCTGCGTACATCATAGGTCGAATAACAAATTGTTTATTCCATGCAACGAGACAGTGAAAAAAATCGTACAGACCAAGGATTGCAGATTGAATTTCACTTGACAACAGGTCCTGCAGTAGTGACACTTTTATGAGGTAGCAACCGTTGTTATCTTTTTGCACTCGAAGACTGCCTTTTATTCGGTCGCTCTTAACGTTCTGTGGAGCCTTCTCCCTCGTAAAAAAAGCTCCAAGGAAACATGAATCTACCAATACCATAAACTACGAACAGGGAGAAAGCTATTGGAAAACTGCATTGAGTGTTTAGCACTTTGGACAGTGCTTAACAGGTGTTCGAGTTATTCTGAAATGTTTGTTCAACTTTGCAATGGCAGTTTGAAATGTGCGGGTAAAGAATCCGATGTGCTTAGTGTGAAGCGTCTTTCAGGTACTAAGCTGATCGACAAGTTTTCGAATGGCACTCACCAGCTTAGCCTCTTTGCCGAAGCATGTAAACCATGTCGATTAAAGTGGGCGACCGGGCTAGTCTGCATCAAACGTGATTCGCCCTTTCAAAATGCAAAGTGCTACCTCAAGACTGGGGGGTTCCTACTCCGACGTTCCTTATTGCAGGCAACCTGGACTGTTTCAGTTCCTTGGGGAGTAACATCTCATCACTTGGTAATGCTACTGAGGAGATATCATCGAGTACGACGAAGTCACGTGTTGCCCTTGTCAGCTCGCGCCATCTGTGGCATCGAGACACCCGATTATAGTCGAATGTAACGATCTATGGTTAATGCGCGCGACCCATTTTGACGGAAAGTTCAGAAAAACGACCTGTTGGCGGCGAAGATGTCAACAGACTTGTGTCTGGACAACGGTGCCTCTGTCAGTTAGCCCACGTCAAGTAGGGTGATTGTGTCAGCGATGCGGTAGCTCGGCAGCGTGTATTTTGGAAAACCAGAGATACGTAACCAACTGTTCAAATAATTTGAGCGCGCCATCTGTCGCAGTCGAGTAACGTGCTCCGCATGTCATCTGAACGTTTACTGCATGGGACAGTAGGTATCAAAACCGCCATTTGCTGGACAAAACAGCGAGATGGTCACGAGATATGAAGGCCCGAGTGTAGTTATGACTAAATTATCGCCTGCCTCCATCAGTATCCAAATCACTGACTAGAAACGCTATCCTGGAAGATAACGTGTTGCAGTCAATGTCATGCACGCATCTACACTTCTAGCTGTTAAAACTAACATTATGTAGCCTTGTTTCTTCGTCTTCTCTTAATAAATTCATCTGTTTAGTATATTCCTCAACAATGTTGGGGTTAACGACGGCTCCGCCCGTTATGAATGAAGAGTCGACCAGTACACTCTTCATCGGAATCGTGTTAGCGTTGGTAATGTCAGATGAGATTTCCTCTCATAACTACTACCTGTATGGAGTATGACAACACACGTAACAGTCACAGAGGCAGCAGTGTTTTCCAGAGTCTACAAGGGGTTCACTGACCTAATATAACACATGCACATCAAACCTCAGGAAAGAAACCCCAGTAAAAATACAAGTGGAATTTTGCATTTCACTGCACCGCCCCGATTGTCCTCGTTTCATAGATAAGTCACACAATGGTAACATTCACGCTGCTGAGCCGGACTAGCCGCAATCTGTGATTGCAAACGATGAATTACGGAGGCCCCGGCCTGAAGGACAAGCGCGATCTAGAGCGATTACCAATCATCACCGTCACCCTACGTGTAACCACTCCCACTCCTCCACTCCAAAGCATTATTTGTCCACTTCGTCCCTTGCAACGGTCAGATGCGATACCGACAATATTCGCAGTGGAACATTTGTTGACATTTGAAATACAAGGCTCAATCAACTCAGTCCATTCAGTCGTAAACGCCGCGCGAAGTAATTCGCTTAATCCTCGCTATCATACGCCCATTTGCTAAACAGATCCCTGTCAGTTTGTTAGTTCTATCTAACAGGTGTGACTGAAAGTGAACGGCCCACTTCCCCCACTACAAGCTGTCACAACGAGACTGGACCTTGACGCGGTGTGACGGCTTGCGCATCTCGATGACCTATTGGGCTAAACTGGACGGTGTGGCCAACACACCGATAGAGTCACTCATGCCAGGCAGGCCAATAGGTAGAGGTCTGACAAACCAGTCTC
>JTDE01000370.1:266267-279944 GCA_014338405.1 Paragonimus skrjabini miyazakii
AGCGGGGACATTTGGTTCAGCAGTTTTATCTTCTAACCCATTAACTTACCCCTCATTCCCCTTATGCTATCGTCTACCTCGTTGTGCACAACAGGTGGTGTGCTACTACCAGAGCCCTCCTCCAGGTTTACTCTAGTGTCCACAACAGAAGCACATTCGTGCAATTTACCTATGCACGATCCGCAAACCGAAAGCAGCTCCTTATGAATCACATACAAGTCATAAGCCCCTTTCGAGAGCTTGCTACACCGACGATGGAACCACTTCGCACACCCATCACATTGTATACCATCGGCACCGACCTTCAGGTAACGCTTGTTATTGCCGCAACCGCCAACTTTCCGACTTACTACCTGAGTACCTTTTCCTGGACCCATGCAAGAAATTTCCCTAAGATTCCCTAAGAGTGCTGACGGTGATTCCAATACCGCTTCCTTCCACCATGCAACCTCTGGCATCCAAGATATCACTTGTATAGTCCCGATGAGGACTTGGTCGAGGATATTCTCGCAGCCTATCTAATAATATACTGTGTTCTACATACCACCGAAAATTCCAACACTGTTGAAGGGAAGTTTTTCTTCCCCAATTTTTGTCGCAGCACGGTGGGCGTAGGCTACAGCTACATGGTCAAAGTACATGGGCGTATTGAAGTACATGCTGGTGTATGAGGCCATTTATGCCAGCACGGTGAGAACATCCGAGCTCACTAGTGCAAGAAACTAGACGTCAACCGGCTACTAGTCTCAAGTCCTGTGATCCGAAATCACCTGAACTGAACTAACATGTGTATTCACATGACTTTACCCATGAGAAAACAAACAGAACAGGGACGTATCGGTACTGATCCGTTACATCGAACAAAATCAGTTATCTCAAAATAGTACAATCAAACAAGTATGACGTTCTAAGATAAGTGGTGGATTTGTACGGGAGAAAACACAAAAAGAAACAGACATTGGATTCTTCACAGTATTTTTAAACTCACCCAAGAACAGTGGGAAAACTGCGGGAAACTGGAGGATTGAAGATCCGAAAACGTTCACTTAGGGTAGCTGTAAGCGTTCTACAACCAGCGAATCGCGAGAAGCTCCGAAGAGCAGGGGCAGCGTTAACACTCATCATGAGAACCAGCGACTAGCGGCTATCCAAGGTCATTACGCGCGGGAGAAAATAAACGGTCACCGTCAGTTTCACCTACAGGTGGGACGAAATCGTTGGAAGCATCTTTCGTTGTTCCTCTAGTTACCTTTGATTGGAACCGAAACAAGATTTGAGTACATCAAGTAAACAAGCCAAGTATGAACATATAAATGCGGCCGATTTGAGCGCGCAACTTGATTTTCAGCTGCCTCACCGGCTGAAAATTACCCGCAGGTGGCTAATCTTCGAATTGGCAACCCGTTGGTGTGTGATCTGGTGAAATATTCAGACTGTGTATTCTGGAAAAGATGAACACCATTTTTTGCTGCAGAAAATAATTCTTCTCTGTAGTGGACTAATCAGTCAACTGATAAAAATGACCAAAATATAGTAGTATCGCAGAAAAGTCGTAACGGTGATGAATAAGCTCAAAGGTAGTCGTACAAATTAAACGAAAGATGTACCGGTGAAAATAGAAACGACTCACCGATAAGTCAAGGTCCGTCAGATTAAATAGACCACCACAAGAATAAAAGACAGCGCCAGAGATGAGATTCGTTGGACGACCGATAGATAATTCCACAGGCGACGCAATATGATAAGAGTTGAGCGTCGATAGACCAACTAATACACGGAGCTAGAATATTTAACTGTCCAACCAATTTATCGGCCCAAAATTCGCACTAATGAAGAAGGCAGAGATTATGCGCGGCAACCACCGTATATTCGTGTTGATGATTCAATTCAAAAGGGATGATGGTTTCAAACAAGCGTACAACTGAAGGTAACAAAACGATATATACAAAATGTACATGCATGAATCACGGAATATTACTGTGACCTGTGGACACTACAATACTCCCTCACCAGAGTGTGTGGGCTAAAAAAACGATGAAAGAACGACAGTGAAGAGAAAACAAACCAAACGCTCGATAGCCATATCACGTAATGCAATCTGTCAAGTGTTTTGGCCAGTATGCAGACCGCCCTCCACGTGTGGCCAGTTGTTCACGAGAACAAGGGGGCTGGGCTGCAGGTGGATGTGATACTGTCGGGGGTGGGGAGGGGTGTCTTTCAGTCACTATCGTGTCAGGTGGGTCAACATCCTTCGCTGTGTAGGCTGGTTCTAGTCGGTCAATGGATACGGGTTCGTTTCGTCCGGACCTGTCGATAATGAAGCATTTTTCGTCATACTTAACTACCCTGAAGGGACCGAGATATCGTGTTTGTAATGGTTTCCTGGTGGCACCTTGGCGCATAACCACAAATTTATATGCGAACACATCTGGAGATTTTTGTTCTTGGCGCCAGCGATGACGAGCCGGTTTGAAACGAACGTCGGGCATGTGTTGTCGTAAACGTGAAATACAATCCGTACCTGGGTCTGTGCGAGTCGGGGGTTGGGTTGTTTCTCCTGGGAGGTGCAGGTTGGTACCGTATACTAATTCAGAGATAGTACAGCCAATGTCCTCTCTAACGGTAGACCGGATTCCAAGGAGACGAGTGGTAGACGATGGTTGCCGCGCATAATCTCTGCCTTCTTCATTCGTGCGAATTTTGGGCCGATAAATTGGTTGGACAGTTAAATATTCTAGCTCCGTGTATTAGTTGGTCTATCGACGCTCAACTCTTATCATATTGCGTCGCCTGTGGAATTATCTATCGGTCGTCCAACGAATCTCATCTCTGGCGCTGTCTTTTATTCTTGTGGTGGTCTATTTAATCTGACGGACCTTGACTTATCGGTGAGTCGTTTCTATTTTCACCGGTACATCTTTCGTTTAATTTGTACGACTACCTTTGAGCTTATTCATAACCGTTACGACTTTTCTGTGATACTACTACAATTTTGGTCACTTTTATCAGTTGACTGATTAGTCCACTACACCTCTAATGTTTGAAAAGTTGTCACAGAAGCTAAAAAAAATAAGATGATCCCATAGCAAGACACGCTGTTGAAATAGCTGAGATTCTTAATTTGTGAAGCAGGCAGAATCAGCAGTGAGTTAGTAACGAACGTTCATGGTATGAACAATAGACCATTTTCCGTCAGCTTTGCAGTATCCACAAATCATAGTTATATTACCTAATTCACTTCTGTACTTTTTTGCATATATCGTTCTGTTGCCTTCATCTGTACACTTGTTTGAAACCATCACCATCACCTTTTGAATTTAATCGCCAACACTAATAAACAAGAGTTACCGCGCACCGTCTCTGTCTTCTTCATTTGTGTGGACTTTTAGGCTGTTGAAGTAATTGCATGGCGGAACATTTTAGCTCCGAATATCGGCTGGTCTGTCGACGCCCAACGTTCATCACCCCGCGCCGCGCTTGAAATTATCTATCGGTTGTTTAGCGAACCTGTAATCTCGTAATGTCCTTCTCTAATGTGGTGGTCCATTCAATTCACTGGACCTTGGCTTATCCGTAAGTGGTTCCTATTTTACGGATACGTCTTTCGTTTTATCTGTACGCTTAACTTTTGAGCCTATCCGTTACTGTTATAACTCCCCTTTGATATTGCCATATTTTGGTCATTTTTATCATTTGATAGATTATGCGTTCGATAATCCATGAAATAGGTGATGACATCTTAGGTCAGTGCGATGTTGAAAATTAATCACAAAATCGAACCAGAAGCTAGATATTTTTAAAAACACCACGGACAAGTAGCTAAAAAGTTCTGTGATAGTTTCCAGGTAATACTTTAATGTTACTCAACGTGATATGGTTATTCCGTTTACTGCTCACTCTACTCCCGTACAAGCTGGATTAGCTATATGATTACATAAAAGCCCTTAAGTTCATGCGGCATGAAGAGTTCATCAGCAATTGGAACCTGATATAATTTTCAGAAGTGGAGTAATTTAGCAGGGTGGGGGGCAGGCTTTGCGATAATTACCTGTGGTTAAACACACTGATGGCCATGCTTGACAGTCGGCCAAGGTTAAATTGAAAGCTGGTAAAGGTCTGAAATCTATGTATCACATATACAATATATTCACCAAACTTCCAATCCATGTGCTGCAGTCTTTCGTGGGATCCCCCGACAAAGTTTATTTCAGGTTCGCTGAGTTACACAATGGCATCAAACAACGCAGTACGCCATATATTGCCAATACCGAGGGCCAAGGAAGTGTACGGTTTGTAAGCGTCCTGCGTAAGGCGTGCGGAACGGTACAAGTGGAGAATTTCTACAACAGCGTGAAATTGGGCTAAACAAACATGCCTCAAATTGTACAGCAAAATAGCAACAAACGTTAAGCTATTCTAAAAGTCGCTGCGCTGTCCCTTGTCTTCTTCGCCCTGCGTTCTCAGGTTCAAACGTAAGCTTTATGTGATGCCGAAGACGTGGTATTACTTACCGTGGTCGATAATGTCCGAGGTGTCTTCTAACATTACCTTCACTCGCACCAGTCTGCGTGCACGAAAAACAGTAATATCCCCCTCGGGTGTTACCGAACCGTCACTAGTTATTGGTATTGAACTGGACCATTTTTCTGGTTTCAACGTTGGATACTTTGCAGTCTTCAAAGTTGATGCGACTGAAGTCGCACAGTTAGTGAACTGATAGCGTGACCGTTTAGGAAGGTTAAAACTGCGCACTGCGGAAGCAGAACTGTGATATATCATCATTATTCATACATTCTAGACGGAGAGTCAGCAGGTCGTTATCGCAATTGACGGCCACTCATAGTTCCGGGGTCACTGCAGTACATTCAAAGCAACTCTGAGAATTTTTCTCTCACCGCGGCTGTTTCATATTGCAGTACGAATTGAGAAAGAAGTCTGTTTATGGTAAATCCACCTTGACTCTCTCAGTGGACTGGTACATGAAAACTCTGATAGCATTGAAAATACGGCCCCCGTTCTTGGATTCACATCCTGCAGCCTAACCACCCCCTAATGCAAGTTTTTGTGACCCGGTCGGAATAGATTAGAGCCGGCAACAGCCACTTCTTGGCGAGATCTGCTGTTTCTAGGCATATCACATTCACCAAACCACCGGCAATCGGTCAGGACACGGTCTAGAACAGATGCGGTCTTGGCTGAAAAATGTTACTATATTAATAGAAATATTCTTCATAGGCAGAAAACATAGGAATGTACAGTAACCACATGGACTTGTGGAAATTGATGTTCACCGTACCTTCATGGCTCAGTCAAGGTTACTGAATAATACTACATAAAGTGCGTTTACCTCAGACTGATCCAGTCGTTTAGAGTGTAGTAGGGGAGCATGCTAACTGGAATTCTTCATTACCAGATGACTTACAAACTTTGTTAGCTAAGTAAGTGTGTTCTTGACGTACAAGTCGACGTTAACGATCTCACAATGACCACAGTCATAAGTGCATTTCATCTCAAACTCCCGCATTAGCCACTCGTTGTGGCGCCAAATTTTACTGATGGTTGCGGCTGAATGATCTCTTAGGTGAGTGCGCATTCCAACCACCCATTTACATTTCCTAAACCATTATTTTCTTGATTTCCGAAGTGAACTACATTGGAGTGTGCTTGGATAGCCAACTTAAATTTTAGATGAGGCCAGCTGTACATGAATTAATTCATAGACCCGGGGTCCGTTCTGACTATTTCAGCACCTCGGTTGATCCTTAACCATGAATGGACAATAGTGATTACTCACTTTTCTAACTTATCAGAAGTAGCCATACAATAAAACAAATGTCGACTTCGAAGTCAATTTGCTTAACTGGTGGCTATGAGGTTAATTTTACTAACCCACATAATTTCTCACAGCTTCTCAAACATGGAAATGGCGCAACATCACGTCACACCCAGAGAAGACTCGTGCCGTTCGCATTTGGGCCGCCTTCTTGTCCAACACAAAGGTTATCACAGAACTGTGATTTTCCTTTACCTCGCGAAGTGTTACAAATAAGTGATGCGGGGAAACGTATTCTTCGCTGCAACCGGGCATACATCACGTGTCCTCCATGACCCATTCCGTCTATGAACAGCAACTGTATAACATCAAAGTGCAAGGCTGATTTGTGGCGGTTGGTTCCTTGTGTTGCATCAGAATTGATCACATCAGGGAAGCGTCTGAACGAATGTGTTTGATGTTTCCATGAGCACCTAACTACTGTCTCCGTTTTTCGTCACACGCAGCAGGCCGTTCATTTTTGTATGGCTGTTTTTGAGTCAGGTTTTCTGTAACATCAACTTACATAAACCCAGTTACTTATTGCGACAGGTTTCAACCAATGACGGATGTTGCAAATATCCATGGTCGTTATATACCTACAACAAACATCCGGATCATACTGAGTTAACTCAGCGGTTGGAGTGTTCCAACCGAACACGTGGATAGAGGCGCTTATTTCACTTGAAACGAGCCAACGATTTGTAGGCTGAACACTATACAAGAAAACAGTTACGTACTTTCTGTGCTCCAAAGCGAAAGAGTTAACAACCAGGTGGGTTTTCCTTTTAACGACACAGAACCGTGGCTGGCGGCATGGGTAACGGGGACTGAACAATTGGAATTATGTAACCCAAAACCACTAAACACTTCGCAGTCCACGGTTTTCGTTGGTACGTCGCTTGTACTTGGTTTACTTGTGCGTCATCTACCATATAACCTCGGTAACACTCACATTACCATATTTCAGGCGTCCGTTGTTTGACTTTGTGTTCAAAACAAGCGCGCACAAGACACTGTAATCCTTCTTGTATTTATTCAAACAAATTTTGAATTCGTCGATGCTCGAAACTTCTTCATCCTGGAATAGCTCTTTGAAGCTCGATAAATAATCCATTATCAAAGTTGGGATGAAGCATAAAATCAACTTTCCCTGAAATGAACTGGCAAAATATGTACTAATGTATACATCCTCAACTTCATATGTAACAGATCATCATTTATCAATTTAAGACAGTTAACCAACACTAAAACTTCAAAAGCAACCTCGATGAAAACCCACGTATGCTGTCACAACACAAACCACCAACATTTTCTACCTCAACGCCAACTGAAGGACAAACAGTTAGCAATCGGTTGAAACAAACATTTCAAGGCTCGTGATTAATTTTGTCAAACAATTGATCCTTTTCAAACTCTTCAACGACGCCACCGTAGTATGACTAGATACTGAAGATTGTGGCATTTTACTAACTGTTGGCCGCGGGTTTTGCCAGCTTTGACTAATTCACTGCATTTAAACAATCAGTACACGGATTCAAGGTTGGAGGTTCGAATCACGCGGTTCCGGTCATTTCATGTTTCGTTATCCAGCGGGCGTCCGTTGGTCTGAAACGCAATCACAGGAAACAAGTTGTAACAGTGATCTTGGAAATTACAGCAGGCTCCAAGAACAGAGTGGGGTTACGTATCTAACAAGATTTTGATTAAAATTGAACCTAACAACGTTTTTGGACAATCCATGCAGGAGCAACTATCAACCTCAAAAGAAGTTGATGACTTAGTCGTACTCAATAATTCGTATGCTGCAGGCCAGTGACCACCTTGATAGCCGCCTGCTGAGTACGCTGAATAGAGGATATGTTCTGCTTCTAGCCGGTGTATACGATTTGGTGGACGTGCTCAAGCCGCGGTCATACAAACACCACTTAAAATGTTTGAAGTGCTTTGGTATCCAGACGTGGATAGGTCCGTTTTATCGGTCCCAAAGAGGCTGACCCTTTTCCTGGGTCATTTCGTGATGGTAGGCAGAAGATAGGTTCGACGGCTTCCAGAGGCGCCTATTCTCATCCAAGTCGACTTTTATGGTTCGATGTGCCGAGTTAAATACGAAGCACGAATGCCGTCCGAGACTCTACTCGGAGTAGCTCATATGTGCGTGTACTACCAGTGTGGTAAGGACTGCAGTCGTCTGATCACCGCTTGATTGCGTCAGGAGCCAATTAGCCGTTATAAGGGATTCACCTGCAAGGTCGCTCAGAAGGCAAAACGGTTCATATGACACGAATCCTCCATATTCGAATATATTTTGACATTTTACAATCGGAATTTTAAACAAAGTACCTACAGTATATCAAGTGTAAAAAAGCGGCGTTAATGGAAAAATTGGAGTACATCGATTGAGTCCCAAAAATACTGGTTTGGGGACGAAAACATTCGCGAATATAACCTGTTATTGGCATTAGCTCACTTTTTCAAGTCTTATACATGCGATCATTGCAATTTACAAGATGAAGTACGTCATCCTATAATCTGGAAGTGCTTCATTTTGCGGCGTTTTAAAGATATGGTCGAAACGTGAACATACGACCATACAGTGTTGGCATTGCATTTCAGCAAGAACAGTAAAACATTTGATAATGAAATATGCATGACAACATTTCCACTTTCCTTGTATATACGATATTTGTACTATTTCTTTTTGTTTGCAAGATTTCAGGTAGGTATTGGTCAGTGAGACGTCGCTCTTAGAAATGGTTGGGAATGTATCTATCATATGTTGTTTCCATCGTCGTTGTATGTGGAACGGCGTAGGAAAAGGGTATCATGTCCAACTCTATCATCGAGAATCTTCAGAAGTAAATCCTGCTCACTCTACTGCATTGTTTCCAACTAGATTGAGGTCGCGTGGCGTTCATACGGAACAATATACGGAAACAGATGAAATCAAGCTGCCTGCTGATCACCGGGAAGTATACCTCTCAGCCAGCCACACTATGAGTAGTATATTACGATCGCTCATCTTCACTGCACTAGTAGCTACTCCTTTCAAACCACTCCTACCATGAACAATCCGGAGAACGAACACATGCGGGAAGTGATGGAAAACCTGTATTTGAAGCGTTTGTGGGTAAATGGTAATCAGCATCTTTGATTCCGGTGGTCGCCATCTTCATTGGAATACTTTTATGCGCCGCGATAGATACTTGGCGTTCTAAAAGTCATACATTATTCATTATCAAATGTTTTACTGTTCTTGCTGAAATGCAATGCCAACACTGTATGGTCGTATGTTCACGTTTCGACCATATCTTTAAAACGCCGCAAAATGAAGCACTTCCAGATTATAGGATGACGTACTTCATCTTGTAAATTGCAATGATCGCATGTATAAGACTTGAAAAAGTGAGCTAATGCCAATAACAGGTTATATTCGCGAATGTTTTCGTCCCCAAACCAGTATTTTTGGAACTCAATCGATGTACTCCAATTTTTCCATTAACGTCGCTTTTTTACAATTGATATACTGTAGGTACTTTGTTTAAAATTCCGATTGTAAAATGCCAAAATATATTTGAATATGGAGGATTCGTGTCAAGTGAACCGTTTTGCCTTCTGAGCGACCTTGTAGGTGAATCCAGTGAGACGGATATTTGCATGTCATGATCTATTTGTAATATTGTTGTAACTTGATATGCGGCCTACGAGCGCGTTTCCAGACAACAGAATAACGGTAAGTGAGGCTGCATATAACGGAATGCCTTCCAACGATACCAAGCAACTGACTAAAATGTATGCGCGATTAATACATATCTTCACGGCGAACCCAACCATCCAGTGTTAACGAATGAACACAGATAAAAGACAGACCTCCGGATTGAGCCCCTTACTGTCACTCAATCCGAGGACCACATTGTCACAAACCAGACCACATTTAAAGGGTTTTTGACCAATCAGAAACCAAGGGCAGAAGTTGACCAGACAAAGATGCAGACGGTACGGTGATTTCTCAATTAAAAAAACGAGCATGTGGACGTGAGGCTAGGAATCAGCACAAGGCTGAGAACGCTCGTGAAGGTCGAAGTGTGTAGGTGGGGTGCCATATATTGGCACGAACGTGAAGAGTGAGGCGGCACATGACCGTGCCGACAATGATGGTCACTTCGAGCAGATTAAAATAGGTCTTTACAAAAGTCAATGAAAACGGTATTTTCGGGGGATCGGTTTCCTCACTAGCAAATGTCTTGATTCTAGTTCCTAGGTTCAGACTCCCAGGGTTTCCCCAACCTTATGTTAACGCGGATCGGAAGTCGTGTTGTGAAGACAGTTAATCTGCAAACAGACTTTATTTATTGATTTGCCCACCGTTCACAAGCAGACTTCAACGCGACAAGCAAAGGCGCTAGGGATTTGGACGTGTAATAACCTTAAGCATAACCACCAGATCGCCGCTCGAGAGGAAAAATTTTGGCAGAAACTCCCGTCGACCTTCAGAATTCAAACAGGCTTCATGTTGGTTTGGTGGCGTTTCCGACGACGATAGCTAAATCATTAATATCCTAGTGAGTGTAACCGGCAGTAGTAGAGATGGCGGGGTTTCATCACGAGTAAAACTGCGATACCTACACCAACACACTGATTTTGATGTTCTTGATTTGCGGTAAATTTGCATTCACAAAATAAGGTGAACCGGCACAGTGGTACTGGTAAAGCAACTCTCACGTCGCAGGGAGTTTAGGATTTTGGGGAAGTCGAAGGTGATTCCAATACAGTATCGCAATAAGATCACCTGCATTCTATATTTGTAGTCCGTCAACGTGAAGAAGAGTGGTACCAGGGATATTGTCTGGAAGGTCGTTGATGCAAACACGAAACAAAAGAGAACCTGATACTGACCCTTACAGAGCTACTGCAGAAATCAGGAGGGATTTAAAGCTCTAGCCCGTTTAGTTCCGTTATCTTGAAACGAGATAATCCACCAGAGGACCTCTCCTTGGATGCCATAAGCTCCAACCTTATGTTTGATAGGACCTTGTGGAACACAGTTGAACGCCTTATAAAGATAGAAGAAAATAGCGTCCGACATGAGGTCATTGATCACCTTCGGACTGTCTACGAAGAGCAACATACTTGTTACGAGCTGCCAATTCAGGAAGAAGCCACGCTGCTTGGGAGAAAAAAGATTCTTCCTAAGGAGGTTGTAGTAGTAGTGAGTACGTAATAATAGTCGGAAGTTTACTTTTCTCAAACCCGGAGCTAGGTTCCACGCAGTAGTAATAACGAAGCACGTTAGCCAGCCAAATCATAATGTAACCAGTATATGTACAGCGTAATTATTTATGCAATAAAACAACAATGGCAGGAAATGTTTCGTTATGAATTACAATCACCACAAGGGTGCATCAAGATGCAGCTTCTCAGCGAGCGCCCCATTATCTTGCGTGAGATTCTATTAAGATTGGTTGGCCGGTACCTAGCAGGGGAGTGCCTATCACCTGTCTTAAAAATGGGCGTGACTGTGGCTTTATTCCATGCACTATGGAGCATACTGGTCTGAAATGTCGGTTTGTGGAGCCCGTGCAGGCGTTCTGCAAGGTTGACTTCCGCTCCTTTGAGGATCCTAGGCTGAAACTTATCTGGACCCATCGTACTATGTGAGATAAATTTCTTTGAGAGATATTCAGCGTCTAGTAAGGAGAAAGTCAGCTACATAGAACGGCTGGTTAAGCTTCACGAAGATGGAGTGGGTTGCCAGTTCGATGACGCGACGTTGCGGACCATCTAATAGTCACCCTCGAATACATCAACAGTCACTAGCGATTAGGACGAATTCTTCCGGTCGGACAATCGCAAAGAAATAGCTCAAGGTTTTTTCTTTCCAGTCGACACATACACTTAAATAAGAAATTTTCGTTCGCACGTGTTACGACCCCACCTGATAGAGAAGGGCAAGAACAAACATAAGACCACGAGCAGTATCTCTATCACAAACGAGCGCAACGATATTACAAAGCGGTACGAAAATCAGAGCTCAAATTTCGGAACGCAACTCTCGCAACTTAGAACCCCCCAACAAGTAAGGAAAAAGACGGCCTTCAAACGAGCTTTATTTACTGCTCAGCTCGAAGGCAAAATTGTGATTTACAGCAACTGTATTTATAGGTTTGGGTCGGCCTTGGACCTAGGTCGCCGAATAGACCATTCAGGAGCGAGCGTAACTTCCAGGACGTTCCAGAATTCTGGCGAGTTTTCTAGTTCCCAGGAAATGAAAAAGTCCATTTCCCTTGCAAATAATGCGAATTTCTGGGGAAAAGTGCCCTTTCCCAACAGCACGAGCCCTCAGTTGGACATTTTCGTACGAGCCTAATGTGACTGCGGATTTTTCGCTTACACCCGTTTTGAACGACGCGAAATCCGTCCACATCCTCAAGGTTGCCCATAGACCTATGCTTCGCGGGCAAATGTGAACGATATCCAAGCAGACGGTCTACTGTACGCGGAAGTGGTGGACGATGTGAACAACCCATCAACCTGCTGAACTGTGTTTTGCCATGCGTAAAAATTCAGGCCAACATTTCCAACCACATTCCAATCAAGAAGCAGTAAACCGAGATAGCTGCTCAGGCCATTAAAAGCAGTCTGATTAAAGTTTTGGACTGTGGACTTTATCAATGTCTGCTTTAACCAGTAGCAAATAAAATCAAAAGTCAGCAAGAAGTGGTCAGTCTCTCCAAGTGGTGGTTCGTTGACCACTTTGTCCACTAGGAGACTCCCGGCTACATTGAGTGGATCGAGCAGAGAAGACAGCTGGCCAGATTGGTGTCGCGTTGGGGCACTGACGTGCCGTATCCACGTCTCCCATCTTATCAACATCGACAGGGACGCCAAGAATCCGTTCTCTCGGTTTGAGTGAGACAGTGGCAGCCGATTTATCTTAAATGCGTTGACGTCACACATAATAAGTAGTTCAGAAAAGTAGCGGAATACTAGGAAGTTTTCCAACCTTCCGATGAAGGTGTCGTCGTCCGAAATGCTGCATGATGGACAGCGGTATACGGCCCCCAACTAAGAATTGGTGTTGGCCGCGCAGAGCAAGTTGTGGCCATGGAGCCTCATGTCTACCAGAGGACTGAAATATCTCCATGGCCGTGAGTGCTGAGGGATTATGATAGTGGAAGATGGCGAGGCCTTTTGTTCTCCATTGAGGGGAGTTCGTGGAGTACACAGAATACCCACGGACATCCGGCTCACTGTTAACATTTTCTTTTGGAACCAGGTCTTCAAAGAGATAGCAGTGTGAGATGTTGCATTCCGAGCCAATTACATGATATCTAAGGGGCTTAAAAAGTAGGCTCAGGTAGTTCATATACGTGCGGTTGGAAGCGAATTATCCGTCTGAATAAGTAAGAGTAGAGATTAAGGATCTCAAAAAGACCTCTGCAAAGGAGCACATAAACTGAGAGAGGAGACGCGGGTAGTCGAATCGCAATGATCGTCTTCCCCTGACAACCGGCTCTGAACACCTTGTTGTGATGCGTTGGGCCCCTCGCACTGACTGAGCGTTGGTGAGTGCCCCTGTGCTGCGCGTAACCTGCATTTGTTTCGCCACTACGTCCTTCCCTGGAAATTTGGGAAGGCGATTCGTCGCTTTCCGACCCCGAAAATTTGCATGAGTCGTCTGATGCCGCTCAGTTTTGACCGGGCACAACTCGAGTCTACCCGACAAGAACGCTAGAAGGACCGACAAATTCGCGCCGTCTGATGTGCGGGAGAAAATCATAGCAGACAGATTCGGTGGCGGATTTCAGTTCAGTTCAGTTCAGTTCAGTTCAGATCACAGGACTTGAGGCTAGTAGCCGGTTGAT
>JTDE01000371.1:0-19396 GCA_014338405.1 Paragonimus skrjabini miyazakii
TACTACTGTTTTGAAGACTCTTTACCTCATCCAATAATTATTGTTTCAACACCTTTTTCATCGAGAGTCTGACAAAATGCTTGAAACAACAGATGACTATGTTACACTAATGTGGTGAATTTTCCGATTCTCTTCTCATTGTTTATAGATGTGAGCAAGTCGTTAGGTGTTCTTTTCCGAGTTTTCCACTCTGCTCACGGAATTCTGGCATTCACACAAACAGCGCGTGATAGCTGAGGTCGACTTCGCCCAAACCAATAGTCAGCATCGAGTAGTGGACACTTGAATTTGACTTGTTAGACTCTGCTCATAGCCATGACGTGTGCAATCAGCTGACCACTTCATTCGCGTTTTGTTTGGGTGGCGTAAGCACGGCAACAAAACCTCTACCACTTAGTTAATCCTCTTTTGGTGAATGTCCTGTTTTAAGGCTTTCCTGATGTATACGTTCCCGCTTCGTACAAAATGCCCAGCGCAATAAGAGATAGGTGGCAATGCTGGATGGAAATTATTAATGAGTTTGACTATATCTCATAATGCGGTGCGCGTTAACACGGTTTTGCTCTGTCTAGTGTATTTTTATCTTACATACCGCTATATGCTACTTGCTTGTGAGTGATGGTACACATTAAGAAAGCTGTGATCAATTGCCAGTAACGTTCTGCTACTATTAATTAAAAACCCTTACCAGAAGTAAAAACATCACTCAACAACTTCAATGTTTTTTTTCACTTGAGGGCATTTCTGTCGTGGGATTCGTCAGTTGGAGGTAATAGAACTATTACTGTGTCTCCAATAGAGGAGATCGCATAATCTGAGCACTACTCACAGGCCACTCCGGTTGAGCGTTTTTGTGTGGTAATTCAGTCATGACTAATATGAGGTTGGTGGTACAGCGGTTGTCTCATGAAAGCATGACTGAAGTTGAGATCCTGGTCACAGCAAGGATACATACTACAAACTAGCTGTAAGACGGGTGAACCCCATGTCAAGTGCTTCTTTTTTAAATGTGGCCAATAAAAACCCCTGAGGTTATGAGATCTGCGATCAATTATTAAGGAGGTTTCATTAATATTGACTAAAATGTCCCCACCACCACCACTTACCTGTGAAACAAGCGAAACAATTGTTACGGCGTCCATTCTTTTATCGTCCAAAACCGCCTCCATCCTCGAAAGAGAAAAGAAATTGACTCAGTCCTAATTAGCGGAACTGTTCATAGCGGTCGAGACATTTTATGCCGCTATGCTTACTATTGACCCTAACTATTTTTTTCAGTCACCGTTCTCTTTGATGTTTCAGAAAGGTTTGGTCACTACCCGCCATATAAATACTTTGTAATTGTCGCCTTTGTCACACACGTTTTGGGGCGGAACAGAGCTGTTTTTTTGTACGCGTCTTTTGGTCTGTCTTGGGAATAAGTCACGAGTGAGTTGCAGTATTTTCGGGACCGAGGTTTACGTGTTGATTATTACCGGGACGCAAATCCGATTTGTATCAAGCGCACCACTATACCGAGAACGAACCAGCGTATGCTTTCAAGGGTTTACAGCCAAAATCATAGCAACAAGTTCCTAGCTTATGGATGAAACCCAGAAGCACAGCGACCGATGTAAACATTGATAAGTGTGAAAGTTCCGGAAATAATATTTATTACCTATGCGCCAAACTCTCGGGTACCACATAAGCTCTAATTGAGTTGTCTGAGATTCACTATCCCGTATATGCTGAGAAAACAAAGTACATACTGAGCTGGAAGCGTACTGCTCCCGACTAACTGACGGGCCTCCATCATGAATAATCATAAATCATTCAGAAAATATAAGAATCTAATTAGCTAGAGATGACTGGTCTGATTCTTGAAACCGCTCAAACAGAAGCCGACCAAGGAATGGAAACAAGCGCCCTATAGACATTTGACCCTAATTATAGACTGGACACACACGCTCAGTGAACGAAATTGAGTTTTAGACAGAATGACTCTTCGACAAAGTGTAGTTGTATGTTGTCTCTTAGTGCCTTCGACAGCTAGATATTGTTTGTTCTGGGCCTGATTTAGGTAGGTTTCTCTACCTCTGCTCAGCAACTCAACAGATTCCCCTTAGCGGTTTTTCTATTCAAGATCACGCATATGTTGATTTTTTCAAGTAACTAGGTTGGTTTTCTGAAAGGAGTTGATTTTTGTTTTAAGATCGTCATTTATACGTAAGCATTTTTAATCCTCCACAATGCGTTCTAGTTCACTTAGCTGTTGCAGTTCTTTTCCCTTATGGGCTGAAATCGACCAGCCGTTTTGCGGTTAGCTTGCAAACGAGAAGGGAAGGGTTTCTGCAAATTGTTTATCCCAGTGACCACCAGTGAAGTGATAGGTGGCCACTTCGACTTAGTTGGGTCTCAGCAGCACTACTTACACCGCAAATTTGAACATATGACCCGTGATTAAGCAGCAGATGGTAGTCCAAGCACTCATCCATTAGACCACGGGGTCACGATTGTCGAGGTTGCAGAAAGGCATGCTAATTATTTTCTTTAGCTGTTGCGCTCCTTTACGCTCACAAACTGAAACTGATCAGTCGTCTTGTGGTTCGCCTGTAAACAAACAAACCTCCACCACATATCATATTTGCTCAATTAAAGTGGAATGATTCTCTATGCGGTGGTGGTAAAAGCGGTCTTTCACTATTTGAAAAACCTCACAGTAAATCTGAAAGCACTTAACTGATCTTAAATACATAATGGTTACAAACAGTAAAATCTTCTGTTGGATCTCTCTAGACCATGACAGGACGAACTAAAGTTTTGATTATTTACTTAAATAGAAAATCAATGATAAGCAATATTTCATAAAGTTTCAGCCCTGTATACAGATAATATCCGCTAACAAGTGGATAATCCACTAAGCCATGTTGTATGGGTCTACGATTGACATAGTAAACAAGTAACTAGTTTATGTATGCACTCTTAATGACAAATAGTTACAGTTTAAAGAAACGCAACCAAGTTTATAGTAGTTCTTATCAGATAATTCGATGACATAGGTTTGTTGATCACTATGGAATTTGTTGCACGTGATGGCTACAAAAAAAACACGTTTTTACTACCTTACCTTAAATATATTAGGATGAACCAAAGCATTGCTACTCCTGTCCAGTAGATCAACAAATTTAATCAATAATAGTCGGTATTGCAATTGGTGATGCATCTGATTGCATAACTGATAGTTGTCAGTTTATTTCTTCTGTCAATGAACTACTTAGATTGCTGATGAGTAGTCGGAAATTTGGCTAAGTTCAGGTTAAAAATCACACATCTGATCGTAGCTCTCGCATTCCGGTAGAGTTCCCAATCACTCTCTCTCGAAACGAAACATTAGATTTAGGTTTCGCTCTTGTTAGAGCTTGCCAGTAGCGCATACGCTTGTCATGGCAAGGACCATACTTCCGACTGTGCTTAACGTGAGTCAATACCGCAATGGTGGACATTATTGTCTTATGAATGCGCGGTCCAAGTGCCAGTCTGGCTATAGAGAAAATATGCACTTCTGATGAGATCTAACAAGATTGGAACTCGATTGCTTTTTTTCGAAAGAGGCTGACTGGAAATTCTGTCCGAATGAGAAGATTGCAACGAAGTGCGATGTTAAACTTGAAATAAACTACTGATAAAAATCAGCAGTAGTCAGAAAGCTCACCTCATTTTAAGCGTCAGGGGCACCGGTTCACTGTCCGTCCTTAACTGGTGGATGTGAAACGGGTGCATGATTTATCTTCAGGAACTCTTGGGGACTGAAGCAGTCGGATTATAAATTGATAAATCACGAATGTTTGGTAAGTACGGCATAAGCAGTAAGACATTGGTAATCTATTGTGAGACGGAGGTGGAGTATACATGTGTTAGTTTTGGGTAGTTGTCTACTATGAACATTATAGTCGGATGCATCCGGTTGCAAGCCAATGAGTCAACAGCTAAAGATTGCTATAGGCTGATACCAGGGCGCGGTAACAAGACACAGACTACCAAATGGAAACGACTGTCAGGCGGCAAATTCGGGGTTAGCTAGGATAGTCACATTAGAACTTACAAACTTATACTCTAGGACGTTAGAAAGTATATCCTTTGAAAAGTGAGATTCACACTCTGCCTCACAAAGATGATTAACCAAAGAAACTAGCTTTATAGCAGTCGATAAGGTCCCGGATAGTTTTGACCTTGTCTGTTAATGTTATGGTGTCGTTCTACTAGGTTTAATGGTTCTCTATTTCAGAGTAGACACTTAGTTCCCAATTCATGATAAAGCTTGCGACACTGTGTTAAGTTACTTCGCATTTTTCATATGAATGACCGACTATTTAAACTCGGTATAAGTGACGGTATGTGCAGTTTACATCGCACGAATCTTCATGAGTGAAGTAATGACAACATCTGAGATACACCGCTTTAAACTAACGGCACTCCCGGAAATTTCTCAACTCCAGTTAGGTGCTGGCAACAATCTTAGTGTTGCTATTTCCTACCCGAGTCATCCGATAGGCCCGTACATGATCGATATGGTCGGCCCTTTCTATATACAGACAAGTTATAAGGTCTTGTAAACGTAGTATTACATATTTGGCGAAAGGAGATGATCATGTTTGGATTTAAAAAATTCGAAGCAACAAACTCATCAAATGTTGACCAGTTCCTAAACATATAGAAACGTCACATCGCCAAACTACTTTTCAGTTTTACAAGTTAAACACTCGTTGGTGGAGTTTACGGATTTCAGTGTAAACTGTCTGAGAAATCCTGCTTGGGCAGTCTATCAGTTGGATAGATCCTATATGACAGTGGGTTGAATGGATAAGTTAGTCCAAATGTAAAACTTCCGGGCTTTCAGCGTGGTTTCGTAGTTCAGCTGGTTCCAGTCAAGCCGACGTCCAGAGTATTTTCAGTAAGGTCTTCTCTAAATTAGTTCATCTGCTAAACTCCTTATTAGTAATACATATTAGTAATTTAGTTCAAACAGAATCCTCGATTGTTTTCCTGTTGACTAAATAGACCAAAAACGAGATTCTTGCCGCAACTATTGTCCCGAATTGAGGTAGAAGCATACTAGGACCAGGGACAACACACAAGTCAGCGTTAAATCAGATGGGGAAGCTGGTTTTGCAATCCAGATTAACTAATTTCTATCACTTGCCTATTCAGGAAAGGTGCGTAAATCCAAAAAATACCAACTTTATTTATTTGTTATTATTATTATTAGTAGTAGTATTATGTGATAGGCAGTAGTGGCGACTCCATAAAAGTCAAACATTTTCACGGACGTTCTGTGCAGTTTAGTGGCAATCCAGGAAATGCAGTAAATTAGGTAAGTGGTAACATGTGATGTTTTGTAAAAACACTTTTACTCTAATGTGCTTTTAATTTTGTCAAGGCTTTTTCCTTCAAGCTTGATGTGAGTAGCTGATTCACATTCTTGAGGAAAGTTTCAAAAACATCAGATATTCTTCTAAAATATGATTAGTTTTGGTCTAGAGCATTTTATTGAACTCTGTCTTCTCCTAATTAAAATGCTCCAACATAACTTCACCACGTTCAGATATCCCTTTGCTGTAGATTTTAGGACGACCATGGGAGTTTCTGTGGCTACTATCGTTTTCGTACGCCACTAGCGCAATGGAAACGGATACATCATACTAAAGTTCCGCTGTTGTGTGAGGGACTATATCAACAGGCTTTTGGCTTTAGTCGGTTTACCAAGCACCAGTTTATTACGATGATCGCATAGACTAAAGAGCTGGCGAGAAGGGATATAACCCAGACAGAATAAATACTTTCATTGTGGTCAGCTTAACTATACCTAATTGTAAACAGTGGACATTTGATGCCCTCAATCAAATAGGGTGCTTGTTGGTATGAGACTTATCAATGTGTCCGGATTTCAGTGCTAGTATTTGTGTCCATTCTCTGTCACACTGTGCTCGGGTGGTCCACTTAGTCTAAACTACTCTAGAAATTTATCACAGCGATATCAGAAAAACTCCTGAGATAATCCTAAAGTGATACCGAATATGGGAGAAGTGATTTCCATACAAACAAAATAAACATTGAGGTAGGAGAGAGGTAGAGGGAATCCAAAGGATTTGTCAAACACCAGGAAATTTAAAATTTTTAAAAAATACTTTTAGAGTTGATGGTTTTAGCAGCCAATTATTCATTGCGCTCTGTTCTCATATTGTAAAGAGTTAATCACAAAACCAAGTGGTATCGTTATCGCTCATCAAACAAGTAAACATCAAAACACAGCACTGCATCCATTTTTTTTACGGATGATACAACCAAGTTTACTCAAACAGAAAGTGGTCTGCTAAGAGGATTTCTGTTTACTTCTGTGTCAATGGCTTGGGACCAACTCATTTGACAGACTGTTGAACATTTATTTTAAGTCATCCAGGAAGTTTTCGCACATTTCATGGCAGACAAATTTGAAAATATGTACCTTATTGATAGTCAGAGATGAATAAATGTGTTGTATGTTGTTGCGTCTATTGTTACCTGCATTTCGATGCTTCAGTGACTACTGCATAGTGAAGCTACAGTTAAAACATTGACAATCATGCCGGAAATCTGCCCGTTCTTCACGCCTTTTGTCCTCTGTCTCTGTTTCACAGACAAAAACAATATGAAACTCTTTACCGCATTGGATATGACAGATACAATGTGAATTGTCATAGGAGGTTTTAACAATTAGTTGAATATTTGACTGATTGTTAGCAACCTCACTCATGAAGCACCTTTCCAGTCACCTATGCAAAACGAGGGAGCGCAATCACTCCTGGCAATAACTTATTACTAACCATTTGTGAAAACAGCTGGAGGAGGGCAGTCTGAACCTAGTGTACTGCTACGATTAACGCGCTAAAGTAAATTCAACCTTCAACATATAGTTATTATGATTATTCTAAATAAACGCACAGTTAATTGGGTTGGTTCAAGCAATCTTGCTTACTCCCCACAATGCTTACTTCATATGTCAAGTCGCCGTAGTAGCTTGTAAATTCGTACGCTGTCGATCTCATATACCTTTTTATCAACACTATTTGGATTGTCAGTGCAACCACAAATCAGGAAAAAGGCGGTTGACTATACAGTGATGAAACTGCCTCTTTGTTTTACTGGTCTTTAGGCGGAAATTTTGTAAATAGTTTTCCCGGTTTATGGCGTTCATTATCATGTTTCGAGTGGGGAGGATCAGTGAACTGTCTGTGGAATCTGCTGAAATCCAGATATGCCGGATTCATCATATTTTATTCAGAAAGAACTCTTCACAGCTAGTTTGCAAACCCATTGATCTTTCCCAAATATTTAGCTTGGTTCATTCTACTTGTGTGATTGAACACTTTGAGTATCGGTGCTACTTGATGAGTGTTTTTACAGCTTTCTCGATCAAGAATCGATTAATTTTTCATAATTATCAGCGGATGACTGGTGGGCAAACGATACAACAAAATTGAACCATCTAAGTCGATAAGTTTACTCAAAAAACAGACGACAATTTACGAAATGGTTACGATATTAATTAGTGACGATAATCGTGTAGTTTCTTTCCACGGTTGGGTTGCAAAGGGTATTTTTTATGTGATGCATTGCCCTATATTGTGCCAAGATACGAGACTCCAATTACAAAGTCCATGTGATGCACACAATCACAACACTCGACCGCCGTTGGTGTGTCGAGCATGAACAAGAAACACACTACCCAGCTGCATCTGTTATGGGGAGTGACGACCAGGTTGTGTTTTCATGTCATTAGAAGCCATAATGTAAGTCTTTGACCTTTCATAATAGCTTAAAGACGGCATCATGGAAGACGCTCTTGTCAGTATCTAAACTGCTGTCTGTGGAGATACTGGCAGAAATGACAACTAGGTATAGTCCTCCTGGTCGGGATCGACAGCATACTGGCAGCCGATCTTTGATATCCAGACTAGTAAGCCTATTCCAGTCTTAGAACTCAGCGCGATTTATAGTAAGTCTTGTCCACGTAGTTCGGCTCCATCAATAATAGAGGTCATGAGAACGAATTTTTTATTCACCGAGACAAAGTAGTCAGAGAATTCAGATTTTTTTAACGGTCTACGACTATGCTTCCAAATTTTCTCCTGACTGCTTTCGTGAGCTCCGAACAACAAATCTTCTTAAAGCCGATCTAATTGGGATGACCATCTTATTTTATTTGTATAACTAAAGCAGCCTAATAGCATTGACTGTGCAATGTTCGCTTGTCAAGTTTACCTCACCTTACTGAGCCGAGTAGAACTGAATCAAACTTAATTTATAAGACAGCGTCTTATGAAAGGAAATTGTATTAGATAAGCTACCCAATACGACATCGATTCTAGCAGCCCCGTCGATTAGACTTTGATTAGTTGTCAACAGCTTGTGTGATTGACACGTGTGATCGCTAATCAAAGTTTGATTATCACATCAGTACAGTTTATCAATAGTCGGTGATAAAGTAAACTTGTGAATGCTAAGCTATGACTGAAAACCTGATTCAGTACAGAACAGCCAACGACAAAGAAAATAATTTACTTGTACTGAGCAGTTGTATCTCTAGTAGAATTAGACATGAGTACATTGAAGATGCTAATTCAACTCAACATTAATCAGGTGAATTGCAGTGAATGAAACGGATATTTTTTCCTCAGACCGACGGCGTTTGCACCAAACAATTGGTCTCCTGAGGACATATTTCAAACAAAGTGTATTGTCCGAGTTCTGTTAAAATTGATGATGTAATTTTCATTGAAGACAGGTGCAAACTGTAATCCACTAACTCTTCTTGATGAATTTTAGATGAGACCCAACTGGGAAAAGTCAGGGCTTCGGCTGGATTCGAACCAGCGACAGAAACGCCATGCCTAAACGTGGCAACCGCACTACCAGGAGATCGGAAATTTCACATTTGGACTCGGTTACCCACCCATCCCCCTGTCTCATACGGAATCCACCAAATTATCCAAGGGATCGACTGCCCCAGCAGGATTTCTCAAACAGTTCACGCTGGAATCCACCAACGCCACTGTTGAGCATAGAATTTGTATTACTAATGAGTAGTTTGGCAGATTTGTGATTTTAGATGAGACCCAACTTCTCTTTGATGAGTCGAAAGTCAGCGGGAAAGTGTTCACGATGGATGAGTGTAGGGTTAACGATAACATCGGCTTGAGCAGATTCTGTCTAGCCAAAACTAAGAAACAAAAGCAATTTGTCAAAATCTATTGTAATGAAAGGTTAGGGCACACACATACCGATCTTTCAAACGCATTAATTGATCGAGTATAGAAAGTGCAGTACACCACGGCCATACGCAGTCCGAAACACTAAGTTCCGTTTAACGACTTCCTCAGAGTAAAAAGAAGACATTGCGATATGTTAACATTTCGTTTACTGTCACCCGCTGCAAACGCGAAACATGTCAGTGATATACATCACACAGACAAGAACAAACATGGACTAAACACGCTTCAAGCGCAATAAATGTTACGTAATCACGACCATGGCAACTCGATAGGTTGTCTCAACCACTTTTGTGTACACAATGTTGGCTGTTAGATTCGAGTAAGCATCGCCTCGCAAAAAACCAGTTAATTTGGGGTCTGACTGCGCAACAGTACCTTGAAAGAGTTTAATGAGTCTACTTAGTGACCTGTTGTCATATGGTGTTTAACTATCGATGACGTTAGATTTCGAGCAGTTATCTATCCATCTGAGTGGCTATAAACCTTCTAATTTGAACAGAACGATGGAATATTGTAAGTTTACCCAGCTCAACTTGGTTTTGTACAAAATAAATTAATAAGTAACGGAAATGTGTAATTTACGACCGAATCTGTACATAAATCACCCGTTAGCAACTGGTAACTTATAAAGTAGTAATGAATAATAATTAAGTTGAACGGTGTAAAAACTGACAAGTTGGAATTCATCATGTGAGTAAGGAAAACATTATGAGAAAATACAGTTAACACAACCCAGGGGAACACGAGGATGGCCTGCTTAACAGTACGTTGAGGACCCATCTGGCGGCTACGGGTTCGAGTCGTTGAGCCGTCATTTCGTCACCACGTTCATCGAAAAACTGGCAATAGTTCAATAATCTACTCACTCATTTCACTTGAAATCAATAGTCAGCATGGCCATTTCAATGGTTCATTGGCTGTTTGTGGACATTGGAGATAATACTATCACCCACTTGACTGAATTGGGATTGTTTGAACTAGCGGTATGGCCTAATGGATAAACCGTTCCAAATTTCCTGCTTGACTAAACTCCCCTATTTATCACATCAGTTCGTAGTGACTGTTGGTAGCCATAACAAGTCATCATATCGTTGAGTTATTAACCGATAGCCCAATAGTAAATTTGATTGGATTAATTCCTCTTTTCATTTATCTGCAAAATTATCGGGGAGGTGAACGGCCACAAAACTTTTATGAACTGTCCCGTCACCAGTATGCTTACAATTAACACAGTGGCACATTGGAAAGTAAACTGATACACGTATGTTAACCGTAAGTTATCACGCCCAGTCATAATGCTCACGTGCTCTCAGCAACGTTTTTAATGCTTTAACACCCGTGAAACGTGGGCGGTTGCAAGTCCTGACAAGTTGATGAATCGACATCTTTGAAAAAGATTGTTTGACTAGACTAGGCGTGGTACACCCGTAGACTGGAAGGACGGATTAATATACGTCAAAGTAAACTAGACTAACCAAGCTGAACAGGAATAGTACAAAAACGACTCATTACAGCTTGTGTTCTGTGGAAGGACCGTTTACAGTACAACAGTGATATGCTTTTTAAGCATGCACCTATATGCCCTGTTTCATTCTGTTAGTGAATTATGTGGGTGGTGGCATCATTTCCCGAAATCAGAATAAGTCGCAATTAATAAGACCTTATTTTCAAATGTGGACAATAAATTCAATGCCGTCTCTGCTTGTATGCACCACCGAAGGTTTTTCGAAGTAATCTAGCTTTTCCTGCCTTTTTTAAATTGGTAATCGCTTATTTTGTCAATTACCGCCGAGTATAATAATACTAACAGCCATGGTTCGACCCTTATCCAGACTAATACTCCAAGCTTTGTAGTGCCCAATCCATCATCACCACCTACCGATAGTCATCTGACCTTGACCTGTTCAAATCTCCAGTCTAGTGCTTCTTTTCGAAAGGGACCGACTGGAAAGTCCATGGGAATGTGATAGTTGCGATCAATTGTCGGTGATTTTCAATCTGTCTGAAATGGCTGTATGATCGGTTTCCGTCCAACCATGTATTGTACGAAAACGAGAAGACTAAAGGCCTGGAATATAGGCTTTATCTGTTATATAGTCACAGCACTTGAACAGTGTTTGCACAAGTATCCGTGATTTAAAGAGACTTTTCGTTTCGGACTTGTGTCACACCAGAACTGAAAAACACAAAAGAAACATCTACTGCTAAACCACACTGTGAACCCCAGTTTGTTACTTCGAACACTTCTGACGTACAGGGAATCCGACAACATCAGGTTCCTGATCTAGTATTGCTAGTATTTCTCCACTTCCGGGTATACAAACAGGCAAGACGGCTTTCGTCTTGGCGGTAGTGACAGTGACTAACCTTTAACTCTTCCTCGAACACCACAAGTTCCCTACCACTACCAGATATAAATGGTGGCTGTCAAACATTTGGAGAGTAGAATCCAATGCACAAAGTTTTCTTCCGAGGTGTATATTCAAGAAATACGTTAACCTCATTCAAACAATTTGTGGACAGATATAAGAACTAGTTGGCACCCATGCTATTTTCCCATAAAAAGGTGTTTAACTTGAACTGTCTTGCGAATGAGTCGACATACAATCGACAATTAGGGCACAGTGATTAATACCTGCCTTTGTTTAATTGAACAGAACTTGTATACCAGTGAGCGTGAACTGCTATAATATACTAACAGCAGCCAACTCTTGAATAAAACTAACATTATGTTTGTTGACTGCCCATTCTCTGGTAATGACATCAACACACAGAGCTGATAACGGAAGGCAGATTCTGCCCAATGACAGGAGTCCAGCGTTCATGCGTCAAAATGACATTCCCGAAGTCTTCACTATTAGCAAGCCGTACTCACCCATCGAAGCCAGAAATATCACTAACTAGGTGAACAAATTTACATTTTCGTAAGAGTACTAGGAAAGCAGTCAGTACTTAGAAACAAATGATTTTAGTAGTTGTCCGGGAACGTGAAACTCGGTCAACTATGAACTACCTTCGTGTTGTTGCCCACAGTGATTCGCTGTACCACAAATAGTTTCCAATGACTGAGGCTATGAACTGACTGATTCAAAGTGTAGCAAGATAAATGAAAAGTATGAACGATTTCCTAACAAAACCAACCTATGACGAACAATCAGATACGAACATCCCTTGCGTTTTGGTTCCAATAAACTGTAGCAGTCAACCACATAGTCAGAAAAAGCAGCGAATTCTAAACGATCAATTCGGTTAGAAAAATATATAATCACAGCGTGAAGGTAAACATTGAGGACAAGGGAAATCTATATACAATTCACGCTCTCGAGTGAAGCAGAACATAAATGCTGATCACCGCAACACCAGTTTGGATGTGAAACGAATAACGGCGGAGAATATGCACAGTGGCGAGCATAACAAAGGGGAATTTGTTAACGGAAACCGAGTCCAGTGCTTCTTTTAGGAAGGGGCCGACTGGAATGTCCATGGGAATGCGATAGCTGCAATCGGTTTCGAGTGATGTTCAGTCTGTATGAAAAATTGAATCCCGTACTACTCGTCAGTGTTTAAATATTGTTGATCTAATGTCAAATGACCCGTACCGTTATCCCGTGCACAAGGGTCTGCAATGGTACGACTGTAGTTGTCTCACCGAACGCGAACCTGATCAACCCGATGGTTGATCCGTCTACGCTACCCAATCTATGATCTAGTTGTTAAGCTTACAAATGGTCCTTTCTAATTCTTTTATCGCCTACCTGAATTAGGTTCTCCTGCATTTGAACTGGATTGTCGACTAGAAGTGAGTCAAGTTCATCCACGTCATACACATTTGACCGATCTTGTGTACACAGAAGATCTACACACACGCACCCCCGTCAATCCTCAAATTAGCAAGCGGCTGTTCCCTTCTAGACTCGGCTGGGCCCAACTGCTTCCCTTGCATATGTGATGTCGCTCTTGAATAGGCTGCTCCTTTAGTCCGGTTGCGCTGTCTTTTGTCATTCATCTCAGCTGCGTGCAAAGTGTTGTTTGGTCATTTCGTCCAGGACTACTTTCTTTTTCACTTTGTGCCTATACTCCCTTCGCTCAACCCCTTGTTCGCCACGTTCTAGCAGAATCAGTATTCAATTCTGGTCACCCAAGCCGCCAAAGTTTTGTTCATTTTGCTAGGACTGATGAGAATAAACGCTCATTTTTGACTGTTTCTATATACCTTCGGTTGCATTTCCTTCGAATAAATAGGCCACACAATCCGTCACATATCTACGTCAAAGCTTTCCGAAGGATTTACGTTTGGTCTCTGATTCTCAAATACGACCGATTGCTCATATCTTTTCCTGTCTTCTTGGTGACTTCTTACGCGCTTCTTCAGCATCCAGTTTATCATATAACCGTGATATTGTTATTCACTTTGAGAATTGTCTTACTCCCGACCTCTGTTGTCCGTTTGTCGGCGTCCTTGTCGTCGTTTGATATCAGAATCTTCTCATCACGATGGACGATTCAAAAATTCCCGATGCTTGATGCTCCAACCGAATATAACGGTTTGCATTTGCTCCCTTCGTTCATCTTATAGAACAGCAATCTCGTCTTCACCTGAGTTGGCACCACGTACACAATTTCTCCCTTTGAAATCGTGTGTCGCCTTTTGATCACTGTCTTGCTTCATCACCAGCGTCAGGATCCTGCACTGGACTGACCCGAAAGTCCATGAATGTACTTATAAGCATCAGATCACAAAAATGACGTGCCATTTTTTCCAACCCAGTTTTATAGTTTTCCGTCGTTTTTACAAATTTGTCAGCATTATTCTCACCGTTGCCGTTACCCGAACCAGTGCCCTAATTCTCGTTCATTCGTTCAACTTTTGCACTAGTTTACATGTTTTTGTAAAAGTTGATGTAAGTACTAGATATGTAGCGATATGATGTGAAACGAAGGTATATGTTGATTGCTTTCAGTGGTGATTTACCTTCTTCTTTGTTCTCTTGAATGCTCCATACCCTCAACAGTATGGTTTACAGAAGCCTCAAAACTTCAATGAACCAATGCTTTGATTTACTTGCCCGATAACTTACAATTTCAATTTGTTACTCGGCACCATATACAGTACTGCTGAATATTTAAGCAGTCCGCTACATTTTTCACGTCACAGCTAACCAGTCACACTTGACGTTGTTGGGTACGCACGTACAAGTTCATCCGAAAGTGGGGTTGAATCTCATTAGACATTGCCTGCCCGTTTGAAGTTGATTCAACCAAAGCTCGTGTACACTCGTCAAGCACGGATCTGATTGGTGCATGCCAGTACTTCAGATCTTTTGAGGTGCGCACTTATGTTATACGATTGCAGACCAGCAACCCACAATGGTACCAAGAAATCAAGTACATCATTGTAACCTCTACTTTGTGTGATTGACCTTGAAGTGTTGCGCGTTCCTCACTCGGTTATTTGTTGTTTAGCCCGATGGCCTAGTGAGCTGATCAATCAAAGAATAGTCAGATAGACGCGAGATGCCGAGAAAACTTACAACTACGTCAGGTAGACGAGGATGTTTATGTACAAATAAACTTAATACAGAATGACTGGAAAGACGGAATATGCAAGTAAAGTGCACAGTACAATAAGAAGCTGCACATGTAAAGACAGGATGACGCCCGTACGTTAAAACGAACGGAAGTGGAGAGACAAGTTTCGCATTCGGTGCAGTGCAATGATTTTCCAAGAAAACGCTACAGCCATAAATGAGAAACGAGGGCTACACGCGGAAACCACCGTTCATTATCGTGATAACCAATTAAGCCGAATTCTGTGTATGCTTTCTGACAAAAGTATAAGACGTGTTAACAAAACGGTGCATATAAAAATTGCACAACAGTAAATTATAGAGAAAAGCTGTTTTTTGTGAACTCTACAACTGCAACGTGTACGACGAAGAGCACGGGACTTGAAGTAACTTTGAAAAGTACACGTGGGTAACTACTCGTTCCGGGACAAAATGGGTTATTTGCAAGTGGCGAATAACGTCAGCGTTGAAGTACCAGTAACATTTCCATTAGTTTCAGATGTTGATGAGTGAAATAATTCCAGATTAAAGTCATTTACACTCATAATCACACTGCAGGTTTAATGCCGAGATCTCTGACGGTCCTTCTCACTCTAGTTGATTTCAAAACTATCCAATTAAGTTGGGGACTAAGATAAAGATGTCACGCATCAAGAACTGATAAATCAGACAGCGATGATGAGTAGTAGAGTTAGCGTCTTGGGATCCGCAGTCACTTACGGTAAATACTACTTCTTTGAATAGTTTGACTTTTAATTGCAGTATCATAAGTGGTTTAATCACTCCGCACGTCAACCAGCACGTAACGATCCATAAACGACCTTAACTGGAGTTGCCTTATCCCAATGTGAAAAAGCTCATGAGCGCCGAGCGAGACGCGCAAGTGAACATTAGTACCGATTGCAGGTAAACTTTTCTCACCTTGTAGCTCACTTCAAATGAACATGCTGATAACTGTCACTCAGTACCGATAACCTTCTAGATCGACTTGCTGGAAATTATCGAACACTGAGTATCATTCTCACTCTCTGAAAGTCAGTTTGGAATTTTTCAGAACTCGCCATGGGAAAAGAATCCATCATAACAACTCGGAGCAGCCGCTGCTGTCTTCCGTTTGAAACCAGTTATTCAGGGGAATTCCTAAGACGTTGATTTCAACATAACAGTTCGGTTTGTCAACCGTGAAGATCTTACTCATTCGTTATACTTTTCTGCATTTCTCAACAGTTATGCGGCGTGCATGGACTTAAATTACTTTACAGGCAGGTGGCTACGAATGCTGTATGCATTCTGACCGACAAAGTAGCAGTAAGCCATTGACAGTGAAACATTGAACAAAATGTATATTAGTTGAGACGAAAAAAGGTTACTGTTGGACGAACGAATAACGCATTTGACTGCATAATGATTCGAAATTACGTGAAGCGGAAAATTCGGTTTTGGATACATATGAGACAGTTGAAAAAAACAGGACAGTAATTATTCCATGCGAGATACGAAAAGATATGTTCGCTACCGTGCCAGATGAGTACATTGATTGGCCTCATAAACTTGATAGAAAGTATGCCTAGAGATGTAGAAAAAATAACCACTCATAACAGTGGTCCAACTACAATAACTGGTGAACGCTTTCTCTTCTTGCAGACCAAACATCAGTTAGCCACTGGTGGTTGGCGTGCAAGTTAGCAAACATCTACCGGAAGGGTCTGACAGAAGCGTCCGTAAACAGTCGGCCCAACTGACTATTGCCAAGGTGATAGGTAGCTATTTTGCATAAGATAGACATTGTTAACACCACGCATTCAAAGGAATCAACTCTGTTACCTTGAATGATCGTCCTAATTGTAGGCAAATCGTTCACCTACCTGGCAGTAGGGTCGCAGCCACTGAAGCTGCTGTATATGTAAGCATGTTAAAGAAACGGAGATACTAGGGTGTTATCCAGGTAAGTCTTTCGGGTCGTAATGTTGAGTTCAGATCTTGGCAGAATGACCTTGAGCCGGAAGGTTTGGCGGAATACGATCTGGTCAAGCGTCCGAAGAATCAATGAGCGACAGCTACACGGCCATGAATTCAAGCACGCGGTATATAAAGAATTCATGAGTGTCGTAGGTCGTTGTGGCATGACTGTATGTCGCTGCAATGTGTGCGGTCGCGAAGGCGCTGTCCGCCTTGGATTAGTAGGTCATCAACTTACTCACAGTACACCTTCGGCCAAGAAACAACGAGTACGTTAGGCTCAGGTAGGTTGAGTCAATCATATCCGATTTTCGTTTGTGTCGGCCACCGACCCCTGCCGCTTAGCAACTCACCCGCTCCAATTTTCAAAAACCTAGGTCATTCCAGGCTTCTACCTTTCTTTCTCTTCAGTTTTTTTGGTGTACTGCGTCATGAACGTCTTGTTTGTTTTTCAATTTAGCCCTAAATTTTCTGTCCTTCTTATGTCCTATGGTGAGTTACTTCTTGCCTTATACTTTCGGTGCTTCCGTTAGTGGAGTAGATCTTCACATTGGAGTCTCTCTCTGTTTATTCTTCGAGTGGTTTCATCTGCGTACTAGCCTATCAACTGGTCAACCAGCATTGACCGATTAGACACAGAGGTATCACTCACATATCTCCTAGTCTTATTCCTCGAGTTTACGCTGTGTTAGTGGAACCACAAACGGTACGGCACAAGCGAGTTTTGTTGTGCGTTATGTGCAGGCATCCTTCAGCTTCGGTCATTGTGACTAGCTAGTCCGAAACGGATGCCACTAACCATGTATGTATGTATGCAAGTTGCGTTTTTAATTGATGAATTCTCCCTATTCAAGGCTGTACATGATCAGTCGTTTGTGGTTGACTGACAAAATAACGAACATTCAACACCACCCCAAAAACACTGTCACATGGTTTGGTGGTTGAGCATTTGGATAACTGTTGTAACAGGTATTCGCATGTCATAGATTTGGGTCCCTGGTGTATGTGGTACTACTGATACTTAATACGATGGAAATAGCTGTTCATCATTTCGTTGTTGGTCTGTAGAACCAGCCGGTTTGTTAACCAATACAGCAAAAAAGACAGAACAAGTAAAACTGCTCCCTAGCCAGCTGTGAAAGACCAGTTAATCCCTCTTAATCAGGTTTATGCAGCCGACACTGTTTGATAATTGGAGGGATTTTTCAACCAGTTGAGAAAGTGGCTAGTTTCTTATTCATGTGGTAAAGAGAATTCACATATTAGCCACCTAGGTGAACGCATTAGGATAGAAACGGTAAACTGTGATTTTATATCAATTCATTACAATGAGGGTATACATGAGACTGCGAGATCTGATTGAACGTGGTGTACAACTAATCTGATTTCACACTTGACCTGGTGTCCAAGATGTTATCCTATACGTGTTAAGTTGATCACATTGGCGAGGATGTCTTCACCAAACATGCCCCCTGAACAAAGGGAATAGGTGACGTTTGTAAACATGACGTACGGATGTGTGAAGATAAGACTGGCGTGATAAGATCACATTGGACAAGTCGCTTTTGTCACAACCGGTGAACGCCTGGAGAGGACAACCTTGTGAAAGTTGTAGATGTGACTCACAAATAGTTGTAACGCTTCGTGTTGTTGAAGAGCTGACGTCAAGTAATTTTTTCTTTGAAAGTTGATGTAAAGGACAGGATTCGTCGTGAACTGAACACACAAAGTAGCAAATAAAAAGATCTTGTCAGCGACGCGCGAAGTATGAAAAATTGGCTAAAACAAATTCGTTATTCTGTACTTGAATGTACTAGGATTTGTCAAATATGTTTCTACTTTGCTCGTCAAGTTTTGCGTGCACTGTGTATTCATAGACAACACAAATCGACTTAAGAGCTCGAACACTGAGCATGGTATGCACACGGAAATGATATGGACTGCGACCCTTGTGCTCTAAGACAACAACGGCAAAGGAATTTCAAGAAGAATCAGCCGTATGGCGGACGGCATGTTCGGTCGACATGCATTTCGTAATGGGTTGGATTTTGAATAAACGTTCATCAACCTGGTTGTTGTTACGACGAATTACTAGGCATAAAGTATCACGTAGATGACATCTTCTGAACTGTTAACTGCTTACCTCGGTTTAAAAGTCGCTACTATTACTCTGCTTAACACTTCCTAACGGGAAATATTCAGCCCTCAAAAGGAGTGAACAATCGGGTGTCTGATTACTATAGACGACGTTTGAATCTCTACCCGGACATTATTACAACACTGATGCTAAGTGTGATGATTAGGTTCAACCACTCTCACTGACCTTCATTGATCCGGTTGACAATTAGTAACGGGTCAGGATGACCAAAGCCAACTGCAACCGTCACGGAGGTAGTAATGTTGTATGACAGGCAGTTTCGTTGTGAGTAGTATACTACTCACAAGTAGTATGTTACCCACAGGCAACGTTCAGGAAAAAAAGGACAAGCTGCGAATGCCAGGAAGACGGAAGACAAGGAGAGACTATCGAAATAGTGTGTACGCGCTCGGCAGAAGTTCCAACAAGGCGAATGACAATGATGG
>JTDE01000371.1:20596-39933 GCA_014338405.1 Paragonimus skrjabini miyazakii
GGAGAGGATTCGCCAACAGATGCGGAGGAACCAAGGAACCTCAGAAGGCGGAGGAGTGTTGTATGACAGGCAGTTTCGTTGTGAGTAGTATACTACTCACAACGAAACTGCCTGTCATACAACAGTAAGACCGTTGGTCAACCTGCATGACCACGCACATCGGCCGATGTGATCCTCGTGGGGAGCCGAAGTAGTCCACGTCACGACGCTTGGAAAAATGGCACATATATCATAGAACTAATACGTTAAACAGGCAGCATAAACATTATGCTTGATTCTGTGACAACTTCTGACCAAAAAAGGGATTATAGATGTATAGCTGATAAATCGGTCAGATCGTACGAGTGTTTTGTTTGGTGTTCTTTCTGAGAAGCGACTCGCTGGCACTGGAGCCGAGCCTTCTGGTAGTATTTAAAGAACGAAACGATTCATTCGTTTTAGGCGGGGACGAAAACACAACTCAGATTGTCTATGAGTAGCGCCTACGTCCGATCTGCGAGATGGTCGGCTTTCATTTGTTTAGTTGTAATTGCGATTTGAGTGCTTTCCTGTGCCCGGGAGAGTTAAACTTAATATGGTGACGCCTAAGCTTATAATTGGGCAACCGTGTTGCGGTGATAAACAAAACTGCGGGCAGCTAATTTTGAGATGACAAGCTTCCCACACGGAATAACCCATCGGTGATCGCAGTCGAGACAGTCACCTGCCGTCACCTTCTGGAATTGTTAAACTTGAAGAAGTCGCTAGAAGAATTCATTCGCGCCTATTTTAGTCTCGGCGGGAAGTCTGATCCTTGAGTCCTCGTATTCTGTTTGAAGATAGAAAACAATTTCACGCAAATTAACTCAAAGATGCTTTGTGAAATTTGAGATGTACAAGTTCAGCAGGTTCTTTTAGCTGGGCGCTGGTGAGGTGACCTAGGTGCGGACCCAGTGAACCAGTCCCAGAGGTTGGAATAGTTAAAGCTAGAGAGGGACCTCTAGTTTCAAAGCTCATCGTTGATGTCAAGTTTACACTTCAAAAATGAACAAGCCCTCTGCTGGACTGGTAAGTAAATCTTATTGTGACACGTCCTTTGCATAGTGATTCATGCCTGTTTGCAGTTTTTCTTAATCTAGCTAGAAATCACTAAAAAGTGGGGTTGCATCAATGGTACGCACCTGATGACAAATTGAAACTGACGACGAATTGCTTGGTAGGTTACGAAACGAACTATGCCAAGAATGCTTCTAACTTATAGAATTTTGCGTTCTGCTATTCATTTCTCTTTTCAACTTATAAATGAATTGATTGAAAAACAATTTATGACTAGTTTAGTAAACTCAAATAGTGATTCTCAGGCATTTTGATGTTTGAGTTTACCACCTAAAAACAACATCGAGTTTGGTATAACTTTCTGATTTCGTTGGTGTCTTTTTTGAAAGATCAGAAATTGCTAGATTTTCTCTCTTTACATGATTACTTTTCTTCTGTTCCTTGTGTAAGTGAAAACTCCATATTCGTTAGGAGAAAAGGTTAATGAGATAAATTTGAACAGTTTTAGATAGAATTACCGGTAACGTTATGAACGCAACCACGAGACCTGCAGAAATGAAACGCTTCGGTTACCGTTTTAAAAGTCGACAGGTTATTTGTGCAATAGGAATTAAATCACGAAACTCGATGTACTGGTGGCAAAATCGATGATCCAACGGGCCCGTCTTAAGTTTGTCACTTTTGCAGCAAAGTTTAGGAGTGAACACAAATATCAGTGCAAGACTTGTGAGTAAAAACATTTATTGAAATTCCACACGAGATGTGCGTCATCTTTCCATTTGAAAATTTATCGGGCATATAAATATCCTTTCTACTGACGACAGATCCTTGAATTGTTGGTTGAGATTAGAGCACGATCTTCTATTGTGCACAGCATTTGTCAACTAAAAGTGTTTCTTCCGATGTTCACAATATTTTGCGGAAGAGATGGTCCTTTCCCTTTGCTGTTAGGAGAAGAAATGTTGTTGGACAGTTCACAAGTACAGTGAAAACGTTCATGATGAAAGCAAGTTAAATACAAAAACAAATATTAGTGTGCAACAGTCTAACACCGAATGTTCAGACTCACTGAATTCACGCACACAATCGGCAAACAAAACAACGGAAGAGTTATAAACAAAGAATCAGATATACAGACACCTGACGACCTATGGGAGTGCTTTGGAAGTGTTATCAAGAGAAGTGCAACTCCGATTGTCTACTGATTGTGTAGGGATAAGGTAACATTTTTAACATCTCACCCAAGTCGTCCGTGACCAGGATTACACAGAACGTTCAAGGGCAGACAGATCCGAGGTAGGGCGAAATACTGATCACGTTTACCAGGGTGACCCCCTGACCACTACTTTTTGATTAATGGCAAGTGGTCTAATAATGAGTGATTGTATATGTGTACAACTCTGTAAGTATAATTGAAGTTTGCTCTCATATGCATGTTATGTACTGATAATTCACTTGCTATTGACCATTTTTCGAAGTAAGAATTCACACTGAGCGTCATTACTCCTTCAATAATCTGTTTTCGGCGATATTAATAATAGCCATCTTCGTTAGGGTATTCACGACGATGTCGTATCTTAGAGGAGATTCATTGTGATAAATTTAGACATCGACTAGACTCGATCCGGTGCTTATTAGGCCTCTACTAAACAACCAATCTGCAAAACTACCTACAATTGATACACTTTCAAAGTTCACCAGAGGTTGTGGTGGATTCCAGCTCGAACCGCTTGAGAAATTCTGTCTTACACTCACCACTTCAGATCACTTAGTGAATTTCATATGATACAGGGAGGATGAATGAGTAGCTGAATCACAGTGTGACATTTCTAAGTTCTCGTTGAGGTTTTCTAGTTCAACTGATAAAGCAGTTACCGTCCTCGGGCATTCTGTTCTTGTCAATGGTTCAAGTCCAACTGAGGCCCATAGTATTACAAAAAGGTAACTTCCAATCTACCTGCCTACGTATCGGTATTAAAATCATGTGTTTGTGTTCATGTTATTGCATACAGTAGCAATGAATAGTTTGAGGATGATTACGAGGTGTAATCGTCCACAAGCTACTTCCTAGAGTTTCAGTCCTCGTACTTTTCGCGATCACTATCATATCAATTCTCAGACCCATGTCGTATATAAATGGTGGTCCAGAATTTTACCGTACTCTCAAACCCCAGGTAATAGTTTATACAATTCTGATAACAGACATTCCATTTTGATAGAGGAAGAAACAGAGCAAACTGATGAAATGGGTGATAAGCGATTTAACGTTGACTTCAGATAAGCTTCAGTTACGTTTGTGAACTCAATATGACAAGGATTTATGGCTTACTGCTGTAGAAACTCATCTCTATCGTCGTTTAATAACTGTAAAGAAAGGTTCTGCATATAACTTGGTATAAATACCATAAATGAATAAGCGTTTTGTTTTTCATTTGAATAAGTGTCAAAAACAGCAATGCAACATATATTGGGTTTGTGAAGCGGGTTGCAGTTTGTCTTTTAACCTCATCATGAAAAGTTCATTAAAAGCTGTGATGGCATTCATGGTTATCACCAACATGTGTCAGCGCACATCTCATATCCTCGTTGCTGTGATGAAAAACGGGATGATGCATCATGCGCTTGAAAGAGGTTCCTACAGTTGAGCGAATATTGTAGGTAGTAAAGGGTAAAGGTATTGTAGTTACTAAACGTATAAACCACTATAAACAATAATGTAGCAGTCCCTGGCAATGAGCATTGAAATGCATTTTCGGGACCGGTGATTCAACAGCCTACAAACCAAGAAGAAAAGACAATCCGCTTCTGTGAGTTCAGTACAGAATATCTATGCTATAAACACCTCAAAGCCGAAGCAACTTTTGCGCACATTATATTTAAGATGGACGATTCGATTGGAGTCATTAGCTAGCAAGAACAAGGGATGTAGCTGTTGGATTATGTCGCCGAAACATGCGTAACGGAGGTAACTTTGATTCACTGCTATCAAGCTGCGAAATTTTCTATGAATTCAGTTGATGGTCAAGGTATGTGAGAATGGACGATTTGATTTTTCAGCTTTCTGCCAGAACATCCGTTAGGGCAACAACGTTTAACCTTGCACAACGACGGTCTATGTGGAACTTAGGCTATGCATCCTTTTCGAGAGAAAAATATTGTACTGATACTTAGCAGGATTAGTTGAGACGTGGATGAATCATCTGACGCATGATCTCGCAGTTCACTCACATCAGAGTGATCGTCTGAGGTCCCGTGTGTATTGATCACCAAGGAAGAAATTAACCACTCTACTAACTACCGGTTACAATGCCGATGCCATCGACTGAAGTACAAAAAAGTGTAACACACAGTTATATCATATGGTAATGAATATATTGTTATTAGCAAAGATGTCCTCTTCGGTACCTCAGTGAACAATGAACTGACGATGATCCATAGAGCCGAGGTTATACGACCAATGTATAATTAAGAGGACACAGACACCCGTTGTTCCAATTTGACGTTTATAGATCATAGGTAGTTGCTGACCTCTTCACTGTGTTCATTACGAAATTGTTAACGATATGTGTACAGCGTGCAAAATACAGATGAAACAACTTGTATTTTTACGGGATGTTTTCCATTTTATGCGTTCACTATGGGGTCAGATCAAAGTTATGAGTGCACTCGTTCACACAATTCATAATATGGTACAGAAGGTGAATTGTACCTGTTGAGACATGACCACAAAAAAAGACAGTGTCCTCCCTTTATCATTTATGGATAAAATGTGTTCCGAGTGTTGAAAACTGTTTATGTCGACTGTTACAAACAGAATATTTCCGTCAGAGAAAATCATTCCCCTACTATTATCGCGGTATCTGAATATCTTTTTGAACATATCGTATCAATAAAGGTTCAAATCCCCATGACCTTCAAAACTGGTTTCTATCTTCCCCAAAAACTTCTGTCTGTCAACAGTGACTTATGGTAAAATAACACGTTGCCTATTTCAAACGATAAGGCACACGTGATTCGATCCTTACTAATGGTTGTATTATCAGTTGATGATTTTTCTATGGCACTTAATTGGGTGATTGTTACGTTCCGCTAACAGATGACTGAGACACAAGTGCCTCCCTCAGTAGAGAAGCAATTGTTGTTGCATTCAAAGCAGATTATCCTTCATCAAGGGAACCTTCCCCCTTCACCATCGTTTTGTTGTACACGACGACGTGGGATGCGTCACAGTTGTGTTGACAACCATGTCAGACCTGACGAGTCGTCGGCCGATGTCTGTTTCATTCATTTCCACATCTTTATCGAAAAATACCTATCCATCCTCTTGTTCTGATAGCCTCCTGGCCTGGTTGTAATCCAAGGAAGGAAATTTCACTCAATGATTTCGGGTGCCACATAAACGACCCCTATTTTTTCAATCCGCAGTGGAAATGCTATATTCACCATCGAACACAAACACTATGCGCTAATTCACTGGGAGAAACAACAAGATTACACATTTGTATAAATCGGCTTGAGCGCGTAGTGGAAGCTTAGGTTTATGGTTTCAGGTGTTCAAGCAATGGAAACAGTTGGATTAAAATACCAGCGATCGATTAACTCGTGGCAGCGTACCATCCACGAACTAAATGACATTAGACTGCCTACTTCTGGTCTGCTTGATTCGTAAGCGCAGTAAACTTTCCTCCGTTTGGTTGCTAAAACTTGTTTTACTGTTGAGTAGTAGTTAATGATTTCTGTGATTTCAACTGATAGAAATCCTAATCGAGGGGTCATCGATTGGAGTTACAGGACAGTTAATGTGTCTCCTCTCGTGGCGATCGGGCAACCTGATCATTACACACAAACGAAAGTGGTTGATTGTTCACATTTGATAACTCGGTCATGCCTAACGTGAGGTCAATGGCGCAGTGGTAAACACGGTTGCCTCATGAACAGCGTGGCCGTGATTCTAGTCCCGGCAGCGGCGAGGATATGCACTACTGACGAGCTCTGATGAGAGCGAAACTCGAGTCTAGTGCTTCTTTTCGAAAGGGGCCGACTGGAAAGTCTATGGGAATGCGACAGCTGCGCTCAATTGTGGATGATGTTCAATCTATATGAAAACGTTTTACTCTCCGCTTTTGGTTATCGCTTTGAATTTGATGGATAGTAAGTCATTCATTCACTACGGCCGTGAACCTGACTAGAAGTCTACGTGGCTCGAACCGCCGCCCATCGCAACAATGACGAAAAAAGTTATCAAAAGGAATAGAAATGAAAAAAGTGAGATTAAGCTATAGAAGGAGGAATGATAAATCCAAGCACGCCACTGACTGCCACACAATTTTTTCTTGCGTAGCATTTTTAACCAGCGAGTCGAACGATCTTGTGGACCCTAACCCGATAAACGACACCTACTCACCTTAATCAATGGAACAGTAAGTGTCATCATATTTCGAAACCACCAAACAGTTTTTGATCATAGTAATACACAGTAATGCTCGGAGCTGAAAACATTCAGTCGGTATGAATGTATGTCACCTAGCCATCATCCGGCATGAGGCGTGATTAACTGTCTAGTTGATCGTGTATCCCTAGCTTCCAGGAATGTGTACTCGGGATCGGCAACTTTGTTTATCTGTCATCCCAACCGATGTGGGTTAACTGACAGAGATAACGATGGTCCAACACCGTAAGTTTACTTGTGTCTTTTTGTCATGGATAAGCCACGCGTCCGAACCATAGAGTAAACAGAACTCTTCCATCCACTATCAGCCGGGTGACACAGGCTGCTGAAGACAACCCTTGCTTTAGCTATTCTTGTTGATATCTGATTAGTAGTCTTAAAAGTTAATGAGATAATGCTACACAAACAAGTGAAACTGTTCACAGTTTCAATCGGATTGTCTGAAATAAAGAGCAGGGAGTAGCAGTATTTCAGTCTTGAAATGACACTACAATTTGAAGATACTAAATGCATCCTATACAAGCCAGCTTGTTCGTTTATCATGTTTAATATAGTCCGCGTATCTTTGACAGAACGGCTAAGCAAGATAATGTCATCCATATACTCTGTGTTGGTCAACTTGGTGCTAGAAAGAAACCTCACATTTAGAACACTAGAATACTTGAGCGCACGCTTCCAGAATTTTGTCCATGACAAAGCGAACAGTGGCTAAGATAAGGTACAACTGGAGGATACCACTGCAAGTGATAACCAAACGAGACGGTCACCCATAAACTCTCACACTGGAGACACAGTGAACATTCAACTGTCTTAATAGTTTCACGCATCCCCGGAGCTTTACTGCAAGAGAGACAGCTCCAGCCAACGTAAAATGTAGCAGGATGCAAGATAGTCTTTGGGTCTAAAAGATTACGATCAATGAATTGCATTATTAGGGATCCTTTCGACTAAGTTCACGGTCTTTCGTCACTCGGTCATGTAACCCCAACATTATTATTAATCCACTGGTTTTGAACATCAATGTGCACGACTACTGCTCAATGACTAATTCCTGGAAACTTTTCAGCCAGTTGCTTTGTAAATGTCGTTTAAATAGCCTGCCTGAAGTCGGAAACAGCGATCAAAATCGAGCTTTCTCGCATTCGTTAAAACATTTCCAGATTACTCATTATGAGGTCACTGGCGAGACACTGTCCCGCAAAGAGCTTGCGCTTCAGTACGAAGTTTGTCCGGCTGCCAGCCGAACCTCCAATCAGATATCTTTCGAAGACAATAGGAAGTAAAATCTGAGAGGGGGATTGTCCAGCGATGCCATCGCTAGCTTGTTTACACCGGTAAAACAGTTCGCATGCGTTTTTTGTTGTGACGGCGTCTGAATATTGTGACCCCACCTTCTGCATGAGGACAGTCAAATTTTAATTCCATCATACAACCATCGATACTTAAACCAAACAAATACGTCCTAGTTAATTGCCAACGACTCACTAAAAATCATTTCATCGACAGCCTTCAAAGTCTGATTCACTTGAAAAATGCAGCTGGAAAGTAGGACCAAATAAACCAAATCGGGTCTCGTAGAGAAAAACAAATCATATAGATTGAACATCACCCATAATTGATAGCAGCTGTTGCATTCCCATAGGATTTTCAGCTACCTCCTTTAGAACTGCAGAAGCACTAGATTCCAGTTTCGCTCTCATTAGAGCTCGTCAGTAGTGTATATTCCTGCCACGGCGGGGACTAGAACTCTGACCACGCATTCATCAGGCGATGCAATAAGGCCATAAACGTGGTAAGTGTGGATTGATTTGAATACCGGCAAAATTGTTCCTATAGGCTGATAGTGAATCTAATGCCATTTTATGATTACTTAACATCATTCACTAAAAGTAAGTTCGATATTTTTTAACTTCGCAAAACGGATGGAGTTATTTACACAACAATACTTAGGTGACGGTACGCAAATATATATGTCTGCTTATCCAGGATGACTTCTCGGTCAATATATATAACTCATTTGAAGTGTTCCAATTCTTACTTTTGCACGTTAAAACAAAATTAGATATATCTCTATTATATAATTTAACCTGGCTGAACTTGATATCCCCGAACGTCTCTAACGATATTTAAGCGAACTCGTTGAGCACCAGACGGTCCTCATCAGTCTTTGTCTATCAAAGATCTGGAGCGGATTTCTGGTCGCCTTTATCTTCGAAATCGGATACAAAAAGGATTTAGTTAGCTAACGGCCGATTTTTACGTTTTCAGGTACCCCTAAGGAATTGAAGGTCATGCTGGATCATTTTTTCAGGGTTAAGGTAACACGACTAGAACTCTTCAGTAAAACGCAACATGATTCCCTCATGGGATCCTCATGCTCAACAGAACTACCGACTGTTCACGAGTTTTGGACCAATTCAGTTTTTCGTAAACCTTATTAGTGCACCGTGCCAATGAATTTCACTAAAAGCAGTCTTGTTTACCATTTGACTCGTTGACATGAAAATTATAAAATCGAACGTAGGTTCAAAGCGAACAGATCGAACAATTATCTAACAGGTTGCTGGTCAAAAACGGCATTCCTCAAGGGTCCATCCTAAATTCTACGCTGTTAACACCATGTGTTTTTGAATCGTTCGGCTCAAGCGCCCTTCTATGTTAGTAACACGAAAGTGTACGGGTTACAGCGCCTGGAGGAAGTTGAAACGCCAAAGGACTACCTGCATTATCTGAAACAACGGTTGAAAGGCTGACAAATTGCTATCCACAGTAAACAAGTGCAAAGTCGTGAGTATCTGCCATCAAACCTATGCTGATTATGGCCACGGGATAAAGGTCTTCCCGCACTCGTATGTGATCGTAGCCTTGGAACACTATTAGCAAGCAGTTTACTTTTGTGAGCAACTTTTGCCGTGCCGGCAAAAAGTCCTGAACGTCATTCAGTCACCCAGGAAGAATCTATGGACGGTTTAACCCGGAAGGCTTTTCCACTGAGCGTAACACCATTGTGAGACTACATGTGAAAACATAATCACACGCATGTCGCTCACAATTAAAAAGATATGGTTCCTTTTTAAAGCGTCTAAACAGGAGCTACCAAAAGAATCCCGGTGCCCAAGGTGAACATATGCGCAGAAAAACTGAAAAACTGAAAATGTTCTCAATGAACTACGAATATTCGAGGAAATGCTTGGTCCTAAAATACAGAATTCTACACCAATCAGCAGCTAGCGAATTAGATATCACTCTTTTAGACTTCAGGCCCAGACAGACATTCAGCTGCATAAGCGTAATTTCACCACGGTTAGGTTTTTCTCTCTCCGAAACGTCCTAGATAACTCTGACCACGGCTGTCTCGACTGTGATGTTTGAAACTCTAGTGGACTGACACATACTTGGGTGTCGACAGGCGTAACAGTTTTCTTGGTCATCTCTCTGTTATACTCTCGCAGATCGTCACATACGTATCTTTCCTAGTCAGATTGTTTCCTGTTGACTTTCTGCATATATTGTCGGTTGTGCTAATATATAGTAGGAAGATGTTCGTGTTCGATTTTAGCGTGGTTCTCGTAGACGTACATACAATTTTATTTCCTCACACCTGAGAACGTTTCCATTACATTTACGGATTACGTGACGAAGTTAGTAATATTTCCCCCGCAACAAAAAAGTCTATTTAGCATGTGATTCTTCTCTATTTTCTGTTCAGACCTATGAACATGTCAAACAATTTTATATCGGACAGTGAAGGGCGGATACTTGTTCCTGGGATATAACAAAAAATTTCATTCCTAAATAGTGAAATGACGAAATGGTAATTAGATCGGTCACAGTAAATCGGACATATTCGAGTGCCAAGCATATTCCAGCATGCCAGTCGCCTACCGATGACAATGAATATTACCCGCACTTGACTGGCTTTCGCATTCAGACAGATGTTCCAGCCACTTTCTTTCAAAAAGAGGTGCCGTCAGAGTTCATCAGTAGTGCCTAAGCTTACCATGGCCGAGATATGGATGCCAACCAGGTTCTGATGAGTCAGCGCTGTAGGTCAATGCACCACAAGTTTCACATTAGGCACAACCGAATTATCATTGTCGAATGCTTAACCACCTTCACTCGTGAATAACGATCAGCTCGTCCGATGCTAGTAACAGAAAACATAGTGTTAGCCAGTTAACTCTAATCAATAATCCGCGTTTACAACCTATTAATTAAATGAAAATAGCCGTTTTTGTTAGGTTCTGAGCCTTATTTTCATCTACTGTCCAATATGAACGTGGTCGGTTTCAAACTATCCGTCGGGGCAATTATATGCACTCCTGATAAATTTTGATGGAACCGACACTCGAGTCAGGGGCCGGAAAGAAATTCTACCACTATGCCAAGAATGAGATAGAATGAGCGTTGTTCAGGTTAACTGTTGTGTATAGTTGGTCCGATTACGCCATTCGAGAGGTGGTTGCTTAACTGCAGACGGGAAGTTGCAAGTGAGTGCTATCCGGACAACCTCGACCAGTCTTGAATTGTGCAGTAAAAGTTGATGTGATCAACCTCCTTGCCAAGGAATCGAGTACTTAATGTTGTTATGAAAGATTAAAACTGTTCGATTCGTTGGTAAATTCGTTTTGTGTGGAGTTTAGAGATTTTATCTCCCAAAGTGATGAGAGAAAATCAAAATATTATCAACCCACGATTTGTCTCGGTTTGACGGGGACCTAAATTGGTTTGCCCCTCCCTGACTAGTCTATGTATATTTGCCTGCGTATAAACTGATTCGGAGCGGACCATATCATACAGCAATACTGCGCTAAACTGTAATTAACTGTCAGGCATTTCAACTAAACATATTATCAGATAGCCTCTCAACTAATCCTGACTTTCATTAATCGACATATGAACAACTTCCTATGTTTTGTTTTCTGTCGGATAACAAACCGTTAACGGAAAAGCTTGATTATATTGAGGAGATAAGTGATAACAGAACGTCTACTCCACAATGCTGATTGCAATTTTAACCAAACACTTTACACAGTTAGTTGAAGTAAAGCTTCGCAACAGCTACGCCTTTCATAAGTTCACATTATAATTAGAGATAAAACAGCGGAACGTCTTTCACCCTCGTTTGCTTCGTTTATTAGGCTTACACAGTTAACCAGCCATATAAACATGCAATTATATGAAGACTTGTCCAGGTTTCTGAGCGTTTGGTGGATGGCCGTGTGTAACATATTTTCCTGCGGGTTACATAGGATCAAATTTTGGTTCACCTGCTTCGGACAAAATGGAACAATAACTACTCCAGATAGATGATGCAGCCATAGGGAGCTCACTCGGTCCTGTCTTTGCTAATATGTTCACGGTTGATGTTGAACAGACAGTACTTCCAGTTGTTGACGATTTTAGACTATACAAACGGTTTAATCGGACAAAACAAGGACCAATAGAAAGAACGACTCAAGCTTCTAACTTAGTCCACCGAAGTCTCTCAGTAATGGTCGAGTACGAAAGTGAGAACAGTTTACACTTCTTGGAAATCTTGGTAAGACGCCGTTCAGACGGATCTGTTGTACCGTACGGGACGATACATGAACTTCGTGAGATTTGCTCCTGTCAGGTACGTACACTGTTTTACAGATCGTCAAGAATATGCTCCCAAGATAGATTACAAGTTAATCAAACAGTGCTACATGAAGCGCTTCGTGTTAGGGATTTACTGGGATATTTCATTCGGAAAAAGAGTAAACTTACTTCTGCGGAAAATGCAATTGTAGAAAAACTTAAAAAAGCTGTCCACACCAAATTCCTCTTCAAAGGTGACATTTTGATTAACATGTCGGGAAGGATTATCACCACCACGTTGAAACGTGTGTATAGAACATCATAGTTTGTCCTACACTCACAAACGGCTAGGTTGCCTTCATACGTGGTCAGAAAGCAAGATGATGTCTCTTGCCACCCATTATGTCTATCATTTTTTCTACAATTTTGGAAAAACTTACATTGGTAGAATAGAAAGAGTACCTGAAATCTAGGCCAAAGAGCATATGCCAAACTGGTTGAAGTTGCTTCAGCTCACCCGCTAATGAGTAACACCTATTTCAGGATACTAACCGACAGCAGACTACAACGTCAGTGTTGCCTCTTAATTTACGGTCCTGAGGTGTGCTTACAGCTCACAAATTCTCAAGTATGTCGAGACCCTAATAATCAGTCGTCGGCAGCTAGTTCTATGCGCGTAAAAACAACTGGCTGTCAATCCTTGCCTGTCAGGAGTGCAATCGTGAGTACCGCTCACGATCCTGCCCGATTTCTACTTTTAAGTGTTCCACTTAAGTCTTGTTTTGTTTTCGTGCTAGCTACACGATGAAAACTGACAAGAGTTTAAGGAATGAATTCATACCGTAATTTGTCTTTTGATTATTCTACTCAAAAAGCCCAAAAGGACTCAGTGTTTCAAACACTTATTCCAGTTGGCTGTTTTACATTAAGGTACGTTGCTACAGTGGCCACATCATGAGAGAATGAAAACTGGTATCATTAAGAGTCGTAGGGTGTGTGAGAAGATGATTATTCTTGTCCGTATTCAAATGACGATAGTTGTAAAGGTCAGAAATATGGCTGTTGGAATTTTTTCTACAAAATTCGTCTCGTTTATCATAAAAGGATTAGTTGTAAAAGGTGGTGCTCTTGGCAGGGTCATTGAAGAACGGGGACTTTGTAGATGGCCGTAATCAATCGGAAATAGATCGTCAGATATCAGAACACCTGGACAAACCTTCTGCTTGCGAGCTTTACAGTAGGTGACATAAACTCAGTGACAATCCACAGATATGAGATAAAGACCAGATGGCTCTTTTGGGTCAACTTCACTCTACCATGCAACTCAGATTAGAGTCAAAGTAACCAAATACCTTTGGTTGACCTATGTGTATGGAATTTTCCTTACCTACGGGCAAGCCACCTCATACATTCTATTACTCTGAAGAACCCTCCTTTTCTATAAACCGTACATATGTTATGGGGAACGTATAATATTTGAAGATCCTTACAACAAAGGCATTTTTAACGCATGATCCAATAAAAGGACGTCTAGACAATTTGTCCATATGTTCGCTAATTCTGTTCACGTGACTGTCAAGCTCACAGATTCTGATGATGCACCCTGAGTTCGAGTCGCTTGGACAAAAGCAGTGGTAGAACCTGAACATCGCTCACAATTGACTTAAAATTCGCGGTCAGGCAGACTTTCGACCAGCTGTGACCTGTTGTCAGCCGAAAATGGTGCGCTTGTATGCCTTGGGAAATTCATTTATTCTGCTAGCAAGTTTTCAGTGTAGCCTAAACCTCGACTTAGACTTGAGGTTTGGGGAAATCTTAGCAAACCTGATGAACTGTTATAGGCCAACCTCTTGTAATATTAACATCAACGGAGCTGTACATGACTGTAACCTAAGCATTAGGATTCCCTATCCATTATCCAGGATTGAAACTAAACCAGTGCAACGAAATGTGTATCTCAGACTTACTGACCGATTTTGAGGTCAATTTTGGCCAGATCCGTAGGGAAATTTTTCGTTCAACTGAACTAACTAATCACTGAAGAATATGTTTCGTTCCGACAGACACGGTCAATAAAACTCAGACACTGAGTACAAAAAACGAACAGATAAACTTAACGCCAATGGAATGGAAATTGAGCCTGGGTTAACTAGTGACACAACTGTAATAGGGCTGAAAGTCGTTCTTCGGGAAAACAAAGAGGACAGAAACACTTTTTTGAGCTTTTTAATAAAGTAAATCGTGTAGACACCATTATCAAACATGTAGTTTTTTCATACTGCCTTTTTTAGTTTGCTCCGGAGTGAATGTGATGTTATTTCGATGTTGAAATAACATCTATTCCTTTGCTAATGTCTCAGCCTACGCATGATTATACTGTTGCACGGCAACACTTGTTTCGATGGTATAACGATGAGTTTGAGTATTTTTTTTATTTAGTGTTCATTATTTTCTGTGTCAATATAACATTTTTATTCACTGACGGATGATTGACTGTCACACAACATCGCATACTAAGATAAAACTTCTTTAAGCAGGTCAGCAGTATCTTGGGGAAACAAGAATGACTTTGCTGAGGCCATGACATTACTCAGGAACGCACCTACAGTTTGACGGTTCAGAGGAAATAACGTTCTTGCTAGGTTTGTCACACACATAAACAGTGTTTCGAAAAATTAGTACGTTCCCCTCACATCTATGTAAGAACAGTGTTGTTTTTCCTCATTGGTATGTAACGCCAGTGAGACTACTATACCCCCGATTAGACCACATAACGTATTTGACAGTTCCAGTATTCTCTCGGACATCGCTCTATCAAATCAGTCAATGCATTTAGTCGGAATCAAAAAGGCCGCAAAACATGACTACACTAGACCAATCATAGACTACTTCTATAGCTGGAAAATACAATATGGAAATTCTACTGCCCTAAAACGAAAGGCTTTTACATAAAAGACACATTTTTATGTCTAAAAGAGAAACCAGTAAGGAAAAAGGTGTAGAAAATTGAGATGCTTTCTTTAAAGTAAACGCAATTTCAGCCCAAACATTATCGGAGCAAGTGCAAAAGTTTCAGACAGCTACAGCGTGATCTATAGGGTACTTGCGTCGATCCCAAGTGCAGCTACCCTGATGGTTGTCACCGAAGGAGCCCAGACTGCCAGGACGTGAAAAAACAATGTGCGTTTGTCCGAGATAGTTCGTAAAAGATTGTTTCACATGTGAACACGCTTAAAACAAAGGGGTTGCATGCTTTATTTCTCACTATTCAGGCATATCCCATAATTAGCTTGAGCAGATCTCACAGTTTGACGGATTAAGTAAAGGCAAGAGTATACAGTTTTGGGTTTTTTTAAAGAGGACATCATAAAACATATAGACAGTAACTTCTCTGCATACTATCAAGTGCACACTAAAGAACAAACGATTACAGAATAGAAGACAAACGTTAGGTTTGGAACATACAATACAGAGATTATATATGTATAATTACTATTTGCCAGTCACCATTACCAAGGAAGCAGTAAAATGACAGACGAGTTGTTACAATTTCATAAAGAAGATACGTATACGCAACTATGTCAGCATACCGCAACTGTCGAGAATTACCAATTACTTAAGCTAATATGAACATCGGGTGTGGAATACACCCGGCGCTTAGGATCAGTCCTCTGTGAGGTGAGAGTCGGTGAAACCACATGTGGGTGCTGTGCCACCAGGAAGGATCAATCGCGTCACTTAGTGTATTGTTTAAGAAAAAAGAACGACCCCCACAACCGAATATTCGACAGAAACAACACTGAAATTTCAGGATGCGAAACATAATTATCCCTTGAAGTTGTGACGGCAAACTGACAAACACGGTACACCTGTCAAGCCCATTCAAATCGATAATAGGAAGCAATCGTGTGGATGACCCCGACACTTTTTACGGACGGGAGGTATCAAGGTACCCCATTTTTTATCTCAAAACAATTTTTTTAAATCGAAATCAACAGAACCTCCCAGAACAGTCAATAAGTGATCTTCACTATTTTTTTACCTGCTATACTTTCATTCCGTCAAGCGCATTAGGGGCTTAGTAATCTCAACTATTGCACCTAGTGACCATCTTTTACTCTTCCGATTCGAAAATATTTGCTGGTCACGTGTACCATATTTATATATATATATACCTCGTGTTGTTCTTCCTGACGCGCGCTTTTTTGGAACGAAGCAAAGTTACTTTCGCAAACATCTTTTGATTTGACTTGAGAGATTATCTGGGTCAAACTTGGTAGTTTTCCCACAAAAGTTTTCGCTTTGTTTACCGCAAGATGAACAATTTCAGATCTGTTAAACACTCCTATTCTTTTGTCGTTCCATCATATTACTCCTAGTGTATCAATGTTACGTATGCATACAGATTGATAACGGAACTGCGAATTGAAGTCTGTACTTATAACTTTCTAGAACGATTAACCTAACTTGCGAAATTAGCCTGCTAGAAATGTGTGTTGTTTAAAATTTACTAGAATTGTGCATTACTAATCAGTGGTTTATGCGTTGTAACCAAAACCGTTCAGTGCATTTAAGATTGCTTATATGATGTGCGCAACCACACATCTTTGGTGCTTAACTCAGATAACACTTTGGCTTCGGTAGGATGACCCATTTCATAGGCGTTCATGCACATGTCGGTTTCAGATGAAAATGCTCTTACCCCGATCATTCCCCAGTAGGAGCAGTGCAACCAATCGGCTATTGTGTTCGATATGACAGTGGCTTAGCTGATTTGGTAGGCGGTGGAATGTGTACATGCTTGGCCGAATGTAACGTTATCAATTTTATTCTCACTAACTCATGCATGGTTCTAGACCGTTCCGTGAACTTCACTGTGAGTATATCAAGTGAATTGTTCCACTGGTGTAAACTACAAGACGAGACCGGTAACTGTATACACATAGTCCATCTCTGTAATGTACAGTTGGTGAGGTTACCAAGTACGCCTCATCAACTTGGGCTCGAGCCGTTACACTCTCGCTACATTCTACCAATGTGGCTAAGCTTGGAAGATAAAATAAACAAACCTCAATCAATGATCATATAAATGCTATTCACAGAAAAGCGAAGCAAAAAGGGATAAGCAAGATCAAAGAAGCTGCCAGTCGAATGAAAACCGACACACAAAACTGCAGGTTAACGAATTGTGTGTTTGCTTACCAATAAAGCATAGACTCCCTCCTCAGGTATTCTAGTGAGACTACTCACAACACTTCTCCCTAAAGGCCCTGAAATAAAAGAGTACTGTGCCTGGCCTAGACGAGACCAGCTTGTTGCAGATTGATCTGCGCACATATAACCGAGTCTGATTTATGTCGAACTGTGTGACAGTAGGACAATACATCGTCTCCCGTTCGTGTCATTGTTGTAGCCCATACACTCACATAATTCGCGCCCATGACCCACAGTGGTCTTTGGGTTGTCTTTCGGTTTCAGAATAAATACTATTTATGAGCAGCCGTTCTGGCACTTTTATGCAATCCTCTTTCGAAAGATTTCACTAGCAGACTTGAACTAGTCTGTAGTGTGTCCGTTTGCAAACCAGATATTCAACTCAGATCCGCTTGTTTGTGGAACGAGTCCGTCGACCAACGCATCCTACTGACTTCATACCAGATAAAAATGAACCATTGAGAGTAAATCTAACTAAAAGCAGTGTGCACATGTCAAATATGTTATTGTGCCAACACTTCTGCAGAAATCGCAACATTCTCTCCGTCGTTCAGACCACAACTTAGCTTTTCCATCCAGCATGGTTTATTCTTGACAATAAATTAGTCACCCACTGACCGCATTGCATTATTCGTGTGAAATATCCCCCACTTTCCCTCTAACAGGACCTTCTTACCGGGAAGGTCAATTCTAATTAGTCAGAAGGAAAAAATTCCCATAACATTTCTAAGATTACTCTCAGTATAATTTCACCTACTTGATCCTCAATTCGACTCACCCATTGACCATTTGGTGACCTTGAGCGGCGTTTTTTGTTAGCGTCCTTCTGATCCAATGATATTTGTAGGTAGCCATGTGCCATGCAAATGCCCAAGTAGTCTTCGTTTTGATGCATAAGATTTTAATTGGAATAAGTTGACTTCTTTAACCTGTCCTCTTATCACATTTTGGAGCATTCATTGGGGTTATTCTTTGAAATAAAGATCTAATAATTCAGTGTGGGAAATTCAAGTTCCAACGAAACGCCCTACTTCAGTGGATGATCCAATGTGTTTTTCTGGCGTTTCTAACACTTTGCTAATCCACCATAACAACTGAAGAACTTTTCAAGTTGTACGATTGATTGGATTGTGTGACCTGCTCGGAAACTGGTCATTGATAAAATGTTAACCCTGTTGAAACCGACTCTGATGCGCCGTGTCTAATAAATCTATGTCAGGTTTAACTAGAAGTACGGTCAATGTGTCAACATCATCACGACTCCTTTTAGGTTGGGAACAACCTCAGAGCCTCTTCCTAAGACGTAGAGAAGGTTTCCGTGTTTCATACGATAACCTGGTTGGAACTCACCAGGCGACCCTCATTAGTGCTTCCCTCATCTGCTAATTTTTTATGTAGTTTAGTCTTGTAAACGCCTCTCTAGCTTTTCCCGAGGCACAGAGGAACGTTTATAACTCCCATAAACTGTAGAAGACCTTGCAAACTTTAGTAGAAATTCTCCGTTTGTGATCACCTGTTCTGTCTTCAGAATCACACCTTCTGGAAACGGAATGTTTAGTTTCACTCATTTCAAGGCATGCAACAGATCTGATCATGCTCCTTGTCTCTGATTCAAACAAAAAAATACTTTCTTGCAGCCATTAGTTTGTGGAACTTGCAGCAAAAGGCCTATCCTGGCAAGCATGTGGGCGAGATCGTTGACAGTACAGGCAATTCTGAACGCTAAAAAATAACCGGTCATCTATACTCACTATCCTATGTTTACAAAAACCTATTGGACTAATATAAGCCGAGAAACCGCTAAATCGGACAGAGTACCTGGTGCTATGCGTCGTTTGTACAACAAGCTGAGTGTGTATCACACTATCTTTCAGTCGGGGTAAACAAGCCAGAAAGAAACATCGGATAAGTATCCGTCGTTTTCAAGTGAATACTTGGCAACGATCATGCCGGAAGTTTAAACGATAAAAATCCGTATCACTCGCCGATGAAGTGCATCACTCAGGAAGTTTGGCTGCCCCAAAATGAAGCAATCGAACACAAAGGAAACCAACCCCATAAATGTATTCTTCGCCCT
>JTDE01000371.1:40033-90147 GCA_014338405.1 Paragonimus skrjabini miyazakii
GAATGCATTTTTTAAAAAAGATACAAAACAAAATCATTTCGGCTAAAAATAACTTGAGTTCAGTAAAGTTAAGGGTGCCTCCAAAATGATCTCACGTGGAATGAACCAGGGAAGTAGTGTTGGCAGCAGTAACAGAATTTGTTCTTTGAGTGACTGGATGAAGTTGTTCGCTCAGCCATGTGTACAAATGAAGCTCGATTCTTCAAAGAGGGAGTTAAACAAAAACGAGCAATCAGAAACATGCTATTTAGCAATGTTGATAATGATAAATAATATCACAGTAATTGAGTCTATTTACCACTTCGTTTGCATAGCGGCTACTACATAGGTTCACCGGAAGTTTGTGTTGCCATTTGAAGAATGTACCTTGATTTGGTTCAAGCGACCTTGATATACTCATGTAATCGAACTTCAGAAGGAGCGATTGGAAGGTGTTGAACTGATTGACTGTGGAGGTTCATGAGTCTTTTTATGTTTGCTCAAATGATCACTACGCATAAATCGCTTGCCACATAATTCACATACAAATCGTTTCTCCCCCGTATGAGTACGCATGTGTCTCTGAAGTTCATCGGAACGAGTAAAAGCTTTGTTGCAGAAAGTGTGTGCACATCGAAACGGTCTTTCATCATTATGCCATCTTAAATGTGCCTTCAGATGACTGGTTTTCCCGTAGGTTTTTCCACACAAACCACACAAGTGAATTTTGCGATTTGATGTGACAGATTTGTCGTTTTTGTCGTGCATCAGACTTCGGCTATTCCGACCACTAATACAATTGAGGCATACACATTTCTGACATTTTCGTCGAAACCTAGTTCGTAATTCTAGCCCTTTGGGGATCTGGTGCTTCTTGGTGGACACTTGTTTTAAGCGCATATTAGACGGATCCGCTTTCGGGACAATGGTCCTTGATTTGTGTGGTTGTTTTATGGGTAGTTCGTTGACTAAACTGGTGACCATTTCTGATGAGGTTTCGTTTGACTTCCTCAGCCATAGTTCCTCACCATAACTTGCCCGTGCGTCCACTTTGGCAGTAGGCTTTACAGCCATTCGTGGAAGATAAGATATCGACTGGAAGGCTTGTTCGTGTTTTGTATCACAGAGGGTTGGATTGCATATCTTGGACTCCGAGTCCAACAAATGTTCGCGATAATCAAAATGAGAAGGAAGGATTTTGGCGGCTGCAATTGGTCGGGTCTTTGCAATCGGCAAATGGGAAGAATGACCAAGAATATGGTTATCTGACAATGTGCAAGGTAAGGGCCGGGAACTCATGTCGTAAAGCCAAAACAAGTCTGCTAGTGGTTTGCAGTTGACCAATGGAGTACTTGTTGTTAAATGCATGGCGAGCGAACCAGAGGTGGGCGGGGAAGGGATGTTAACTTGCTCATTGCTACTTGAAGCGTCTGAAAGAACAGTGTGACGTGCATAGTCGGACTTGGCACTTCCAACAGGTTGAAATGCACTGGGCTGAGAAGGTTCTGTGGGAGGGCGAGGCTGATAGCATGGAGAAAGCGTATTACTGTTATGTCGACTTGGCCTCATTGATGAAGTAGAATACCTGGTTAATGGCATTTCCTTGACTATTTCCTGTTGGCCATGGTGATTTGAACCGACTGCACAAACAGGTGGGTTTTGTTGTCCAAGTCCCTTTAAGTGTTCTCTTAGACGACACTTCAAAACTTCTAACTCTCGACTGTTCCAGAAACTGTTTGGTTTCGTTTCCGCACTGGTCAGTTGTTTGACCGTCATTTGATTTGGGAAAGAACTATTTTGGGCTGTAACTGCAATGCTTGTGCAAGGAGGAACTCTAGTAGGATGAATTATGGAATGGACTTCCGAAATCGTTTTGACCAGTTCGATTGGTTGACACGTCGCACCAGTCCACGTGATCGGTCCAGCACGAAACCGGTCTGTGCTAAAGTCACAACGCTGACTGTCTGACTTAGCAATTCGCCAGCGGTAGTCGACCTGACTCGAATCTAAAACAGAAGAATTGAAAACATGTATGACTTAAGGGTTAGAATCATTAGGTTTTTCAGGTAAACTTTTCAACACAAAGTGTACAAAGACAATTTTTTGTGGCGGAACTAATAAGTCTTTCCATATCAGATCTTTCGATCCAGTAACCTTAAAAAGCTTGTTTGTGGTGCCCGAATATACTCTTATTTGAAAATCTGAACGTCATATTAGGATATACATATTTTTCTTCCGTACAACAATGTCTGATTTCTACAAATACCACAATATCTCTAACCATGTGGTTGATTTGCTTGCCACTTAAGTTTTGTAGTGAAAGATTGACTGAAAATTTCTAGAACCTCTTAAGTATATCACGCCTCTTCAGTCGGATATTACATTCGCCAGTATGTACACTTGTTTCCCTTGATGAAAAGCTGGTAACCTACTTTACTGGCTAGCCCAAGCTTGCCTACTTAGGTTTAGAAGTGAGTAGTTCTACCCCGGTTATTGTGACCCAAAAATCAGGTAATACTCTACTCATTTCGCAAGCAGATATTGCACCGAATTTAGCATTTGATGAAGGAGAAAACCAGTCTGCATGATGACTTACTGAAGTAACTACGGGTTTCTCGTGGATATTGCTCACTATGCATCCGTCCACAGACTTTGATAAAAACGGAACGTTTTGTTTATTTCCAAAGGGTTATGTTCAATGAGAATACTCCGACAGTATAAGGTGTTTCAACTGAGACGATTGTAGCGTCCTGATCGATTTGCACACTTCCATATTTCTTCTAACATAGTACTGGCTTCAACCGCCGTCAAAACACATGACAACTATCTCCATCACATGGAGCATTAGCTACAAGGTCATCCGTGATTCGTGCTGTGAATAACCAATCCGATTGGCAATATGAGTACAGACACAGCAGTAAGCTTTTAAGATGAGCTTACTAGTTTTCGGACAGAGAATGACAGTGTGTACTTATTAGATTAGCCAACTTGACTTTGTTGATTCGCTGTTCAATCTAATGATGAGTGTATGGCTAACCGATTATTGATTTTTAGTCATTAAGCAACTGGTTAGTTTATATTACTAGTAAGTAGCGGGAGGTGTGGTCGGAACATCACTGGCGATAGCTGTGTTTCGTCTAAGGGCTATCAGTCAGTCTGGACATTATTCACAAGCGAATGTGACTTAACGTTTACACACGACGCTGCAGTCTTACCTAATGTGAGGTCAATGGAGCGGTGGTCAACAGCGTGGCCCATTGAAACCGTGGTCAGAGTACAAATCTCGGTCGTGGCAAAGCTAAGCACTAGTGTCGAGATCTAACACAGACAAAACTTAAGTATACTAGTTCCTTCCGAAAGCGGGTGACTGAAATGCTTACGGGAATGAGAGATTTGGTTGATTTCATTAAAACGTTTACGTCTCCCGGTCGGTCTCCGCCTGATATAGACTTACATTCTGTGACAACCTTACAAAGCCAACTGAGATTTTTGCTAAGTAGAATTTTTTTTAAATCCAGTAAACTCAGTTTGGGGTTCAAGGTACCGGTACATCGAGATATCAAAGATAGAGCAGGACAATTTGTGGTTCTTACAGTCACTGATGCAGCTTGAAAACAAAACCGTGGCATAACCACAAATCAACCTTATAAGATTTTTATCGGGAAACATCTAGTGGAAAATACTTTTTCCACTTCTTCTGCTGAGAAACCCTAATCAGCGCTTCAGAGTACTGTCGACAGTTAGAATTAAACTGTATAACTATTCACCTCCAGCAGCCCTCATTTCAACCGTACAATCAACTATCTCGACATCTTTGTACGAATAATGAGCCAGCATGATACAAAGACTTTCTGGTGCACTTATAGGCTGACCAGTCCAACACACATAACTCTCGAAACGAAAGCCACAAGTTTTAACGTGAGTTATGCTGTCTTGAGCGAAAAATGGCGAAGGCACCTTGCGGTTCTCAATCCTTACGGATTCATGGAGCACTTATACAAAATGCAACAATCTCGCACATACTTGATATACTTTGTTGGCGTACACCAGTAAAGTAACCACTTGCCAAAACTGACTGAAAGAGAAATTCGCCCTTATTATAGCTCTCTAGATAAATAGCGTTTATATGTTCTTCGATTAAAATCGGTTGTTCAGTTTATCAACGTGTCGCTTATATTCGTTCGTTTGATCTCGAAAGCACCGGTAATTCCGAACATGGAGTATGTGTTCACCTATCATGTTCTCTCTCCCCGACAATTAACCTCATGCTCAAGGAGGCCAGGCTCACTCCTTCCAATCCACCAGACAGTAGTGTCCACGTGAACTAAGCCACGTTTACCTTCGACTTTGAGAATTTTGGGGTCGTCCTTCTAACTTCCTGAAGTGGAACTAAGAGCTGAGCTCTGTGCAATTATGTTGAATCGGATAAGGATAGGGAAGTCAAACGTAGAAAAGAGTGGGGAACTATCGCCGGAGAAACTAACGAATGAAGGAACGATGTTTGATGCGACGCCGAGGTCGATATCAACTTGTTTAATTGATTGAGTTAACGATTATTTAATACACGACCACAAAAGTTCAAATGTCTAACAGAGAAAATCACACTGCTTGATGCGTCCGCACAGTTTGGGGTTTGCAAATTATCTGGTCAATTCCTGCAAAAAGATAACATATATATCTCGCCCGGAAAATGAATTCCATCGGCACTTGTCGTAATAAAAAGGTTAAAACAAGTATTTCCCGTCAGAAGTTTGAACTTGAAAATTACTATGCGCAAATATCTAGTCTGATTCGTCAGTACCAAATTTGCAATAACATGATTCGGTTTTTACAGCAAACAACTGACAGAGTGAACAAACAATAAACGAGTTAGGATAAGTTGCTAAGTCAAGGGAAGTTTCAGGTTCGCGAACATGAACACAGAAAGCTGGCATAAGGCGACTGATTGCGACCGCTTCAGCAAACCCCAAGTGTCTTGGATTGGAATGACGTAACAGGATTCGGAATGCACAAGTTGATTCAACAGCGCAACCAGTGGTCAGGACGTGTCTAACGACTGGTGAAACAAACTGTTTATGTGTTTCAGTCATATTGCCGCTCCCCCGCAACACGAACTCGTACACCCATTTAAGCAAGTATTCCTTCATTCTGGAGATCAAGCACCTTTCTGTTCTGTCTATGCAACTTACTCCGGAGTCTCCTTTGACTGAATGCACTGGTAGTTTCTGGGTTCGAGAGAGAGTACACGGGGTTTAGCTGCATTACATGTTCGTTTTAGTGAAATTCTCAATCACTGTATTGTTTGTTGCATAATGTAGTCAACCTTAAAGGGCATCCCCATTTGGACCTTCTTTTTTTCTACAGTGATCGCCTCTTCAGATGGTGCTTTCTGCCTACTCTGCGTTTCTCTAAACGTTTCACGGAAACCATTTGATTGCAGAATGGAAGTGATCGAGCTTAGTTCCTTCGCAAGAGTGTGAGTACAGAGTCGTTTTGCCCACGTAAACAGTATATTAGCTCATGTTCGTTTATGTTGGACCGGTGTAAAGCCACTGAAGTTTAAGTGTTGGCTGGACCATATGAATTTCCTGTAGACAACTCTTAGTGGCCATCTTCTGGTTAGGTGACTTATGAGTGTGTCTAGAAATTGCAGACAGTTGTTGACCACAAGTAGATAAATCATTGTTCACAAGCGAAAATAGTTGAGCGTTCACATATGACAATTCGGTCATGCCCATTGTGAGGTCCGTAGTGAGTTGGTGAACATGTTTGCCTCCTGAGGGCGTGGTCGGAGTTCTAGTCCCGGTTGTGACAAGAATATGTAATACTAACGAACTCTAATGGGAGTGAAACTCGCTTGTAGTGCTTCTTTTCGAAAGACGCTGACTGGAAAGTCTATCTGAATGCAATGGCTACGATCGAAGTTCAGTAGTGTTCTACTGGCAAGTAAAAAAACGTTAAAAGCTTCTTCATTGTATTGACCCAAAAATTTGAATGTTGTTCATCATCGGTCATAGCTATCTTATTCACATCGTAGTTATGACTGCATCAAAAGTTAACAGTGTTGAATTACTTGCCACCATACAGTGCCTCCTTACAAAGTGCATATCAGTGCTACTTTTGTATACAGGCCGGGAGGTTCACAAAATCGTGACTCTGACAACTTCCAGTAAAGCTTAACATAGTCAACGACGAGATAGTCGATTATTTACTAACCTACTCAAGGATAAAACCGTAAAGTTCCTTGACTAGTTCTTGTTCAAAGTTCCATTGTCATTGTGTTAAATTATTGTTGGAAAACTCACTGTATTTGTTAACGTGGTGAGGAGTTCAAAGGCTGATCATTAGAATAAGTATGATAGTCGTCATTCTAAGGTTATTTACCTCTTCTGGAACAGTGTGACCTCCCACTGGCTGAGGAATCCCTCGTAGACTCAGTTCTGTTCACTTGAAATTCAGTGACTTTTACAACTGCACCTTTTACCATTAGGAACATTCGTTTGAGCAACTGTCTTGCCTGAGAACACCACATATGCATACCCAATTTGCCGTTGCGCGCCCTTCCTGGAATGATAATCTATCACATCTTGTGGCTGTTTTTTCTAATGCTAACTTGACTCAGGCTACGTGCGTTGTTTCTAGCGTATCAGTTTGACGTGGCCACATACGTGATTTTATACGTTTCTGGTGTAAGTTTCATAGATATTTCTAATGTGTTAAAGACAGTGACGTCAGTTAAGTGAGCACTTTACGAATCAACTTCATACAACTGTTGGTGGATTATTGGGTGGCTTGTCAATCATGTCGCAGATTGTAACTGAAACGAGATACAAACTAAACAGAGAGTTAAAGCCTCTCCTTATTAGCTTGCTAGTCATAGGAGTATTAGGTTGTTAGGTTTAATTGAACATGATTAGCGCCTAAAAGATTTATTTGCAGAATGCGATTCGGTTAAAAAACCTACTGGATATAAGTTGCAGCCATCATTTGGAGATAATCACTAGAGTGCACGGACGGCAAATTAAACTCCAATATTTAAGTTCATGAAACAATCGTACTTTCACACTTCAATAGCGAAGACACCACATCTGAAAGTTCGTCCGCGTTTCCTTTTGAAAGTGATCAACTAGAATGTCTAAGGGAATGTGCGATGTACAGTTTATAAACTTACTGCTCCCTCATTAACGATGTTACTGTTGTTGATTTTCTCAACTCGTTCAACGTGTTCTTGGGAAGATGGAATACGAAATTGCTCGCATTTGCCAAATCGAGGTTAATCAGTTCTCGCTGTCCGGCTCTGTTTCTGTATAAGGTGTTGACCGAGGCAATTTGTCTTATAACAGTCATTCTTTCATGTAAAGTCCAGTGGTTAACCGTTCTTAATGTTGTTGCTATCCACATGTCCTTTATCTTCTAATGTTTTACATTCATGATTAAAGAAAGTAAATAATATCTCATTTCACAGTATGTTTTATTCCGTTAGTAGTGATCGGGATCTAAGGGACTCAGTTGTTTAAATAATCATTTCTGTTCTACATTTCACATTCTGACATATTTTGGTTATCAGTATTATACAACCAAATTGCTGCATTTGAATGGAATTTAAATATCGGTAACGAAGACTAGCTCATCTTTTGATCGTATCTCGGGGTGTGAAAAAAGTAACTTATATCATAGCAACCAAAAGTGGATCGATTTTACCTCCAGCAGGTCTGTCAACGGACTATAGGAGCTGATTTCCTCAACGTTCACTTCAAACTACCGCACACATCGTAAGTCGAATATTCAGGAATGTCGGTCACACCTTATGAAAGGTATCCAACGGATTCTGTGATCAGAACACGAGACATCTTAACATGTTTTCATTTATTTCTCACTATGCATGCTCCGAAATGCTGCACAAAATGTATTGTGGACCTGAGAGAAGCGATCGGATTTTGGTTTACCGTATATCGCTTCAGCCGTCGTATGACAAAGTCATTCTTACGGTCAAACCAAACCACTGTCTTCTAGGTCACACCATTTAGAACTGCAACATCAAATGAGTCGCCTGAAATGCAAACAAACTTCCCTTCATATTAAGGTATATCCAAGTTGAAGCGACAAATGTGAATCAGTCATGAGAGCCTCCTCAGTAGACTAACTTAACCGAACACTTGTTACAAACATTTATCCCATCGCTTCGAGTTTTCAGGCAAAGTAGCAATCTTAATATATTTGAAATAATATACAATCTAAACTGTAGGGAATAGTAAACCTGCAACTGTTGAACAATTGTTGCTTCATGTTTGAATGTACATATGCGAGTTACATCTCTTTGTTTCTATTCATCATTTTTCCTCACTTGATTGAATTTTATAGTCCTATGACCAAAACGAACATTTTATTTATTGTCTTTTTCCCCTTCCTTTGCCCTGTATGATTTAATGCAATGTAACCCTAAGTTAAGCGTACATGATTACTGCAAGCATCCTGTGAAATGCTAGAGATTTTAACGATTCGTAATTATTAGTGTCGCCGAACATGATTCGTTGAGCCCGTAGTCTGTATCAATCAATTTCTATGTATACATTCAATGGACTTTGTCCTAGCCATGAAAATAAAATGCCCCACTAACAGTGAGAAACGTGTGAAGCAGTTTCAAGAGAAAAATATATATACTGACCTTATACTGTAATTTGTTTGACACAGACTTTCCAGAACGAGACGGAAAACAAAGAAGCGCTAACTTTACATGGAGCCTTCACAGAGAAATACAGACGGATATGGAATCCGCTTAGATAAGTATTTAGTGGTTCAGGGGTCTCATATAGTAGAAAACTGAAGTAGGCTAATTTTGACATCAATACGCTAAAATCTGCTGTTAACGATAGAGCTGAAAGAGACTGCTTAGGTTTTATGACTGACTATGTGTAACATGGTAGACTGTGTGACAGTTTGGTACCGTCCCTACTGGCAACGTGGTGTATATCCGTTTTTATTTGTTACAACAAAGTAGCCGCTTTCAACGAATCATTCTTCCTGTCTCACAGCTTTCATTATTCTAAATTACCAACAACTTACAATTTAGTCGAATTTAATCAAATCAGTCTTCATAATGTTAAGCAACATGGTGAGATTGATGGTTGCTTCCCGCATCCGCCTTGATATGTTACATTGACCGACTGCAACTCATCTGGTAATCCTAACGACTGCCTGGATTGCTCAAAGTCTATATTTTTCGTTTTCTTTCTATATAATATGACTAACAGGTGAATATCTAAACGCCGAAAAAACGTTTTAACTCATAAACGAATACATCTCGAGAGGTTTAACGGCACTCACAACAAGCGACGGCGATGTTGATGGAGTCCACTGTGAACTGACTGAGAAATCGTGCTTGAGTCGTCAAGCTCCCGGATAATTTGGTGGATCCCATATGATAAAGTGAGTTGGGTGAGTAACAGAGGGCAAATGTGAAATTTTTGATCGTCCGACATGGTTTCGTAGTTCAGTTGATAGAACACTTGCCGTGTCTGGGCATATTGTTTCTGTCGCTGGTTCGAATCAAGTCGAAGTCCAGAACTTTCGCAATTAAGTCCCTTCTAACTTATCATATCTGTCACACTACTCATGAACAGCATCAAGAAAAATCCACTGAGAACTATTGTGTGCATAATTCCTAAGAAGTGGAACTTTTGAAAATAACCTTTCGAAGATGATCATATCAAAATTGAAGTAAGTCGAAAAATCCTGTGTGTATCACCTTGCTCACAACCTAGGACGGAATCACTGCTGGCACGTTTGATTAGAAGGGTTAATCAGCCAGTTTACAGTTCCAACCTACATATATACTCTGTCTCCTAAGTAATTTTTCGTCTAGTTTGTCTACACTAGTTGGCCAGGAAACCATCGACGGCATTTTGGTCTTCTCATTCGTTTTCCTGCTCACCCCTTTTGCCAGAAGATGGTGCACTTCTGCTGAGAGTAGAATTCGATAGAGAGCTGCTGATCTGTTTTCAGTTCCATGGCGTTTAATTTTGAATCAACTAGGGCATTTATCATAACGGGCAATCATTAGGACTAGAACTTGGAAATCCACCTCATGAACGATTAATACAAAGTCATGCCGGGAAAATACACCCTCGATTTAAAACATCTAGAGCCATTCTTAAAACACAGTTGCGTGGTAGAGACGCCCATTACCAATTGTGCTGTAGCGTGTTTGTGCCCGGTTACCCTAGCCCTTTCTATTTAGGTTTGAACAAAGTGAACATAGGCAGCCTAAATGTAGTCAAGTATGTCGTTCATCAACGTTCATTTTGTGATATGCAGTCTGCACACTTTCAGTTAGCTTAAGTTGAGACAGGAAAGCCCTAGACGCTACGACAGCAACATTGAAAGTTTCCTGTGAATAACACCCTCTATAACTAGAAGATTGAATTTATGAAAGGGATTTTGGTCACAATTGCCATAACAGGAAATATAGAAAACTATTTTTTTTAAATTTCATTGTCCTACTGTTTGTTGCCAGTTATCAAGAAAATTTCGCAAAACAGTACCGGAGAATTTGACCACTCGTCAATCAAAACAGATAGAATAAAACTTACTCTGAGTAAATATTTGGAGGTGACATCCCGCTGTTTAAACGACGCCGTTTGTCATGGATAACTTTTCAGTTTAAGTTATAAAGACTAATCCAGACGAATTTCTGTTGTACCTGTCAGTTAAGCAATTGTTTCACAAGTCTGTGGTACATCCGGACCAAGTACCTTGAGGCCAAGGCACATGTTAACTGCTAGCAGACAGGAACCTAATCAAGGGATCAAGCCAGCTGAAAAACTCTCATCTATGTGATCGAATCTCCTAAGAAAGAGCTGTAAGAATACTCACTATTTTACGGATGATCTTGTTGCAATAAACCGTGAGGAGTTCTTTTTTTTTCGCATACAGTTAACTGCTATCGCTACTCATCGTGACTGTAAACGGTTATTTGGCATCCGTTTCTTCCTAAAGGGGCCACATAGAAAGTCACAAAAGTAACAGACAAAACTATCAGACCATCTTATGGGTGTGTACCAATTTCATCTTCTAAACACGTTACCACATGACGTAACAGTCAAAGAGCTATGGATTAATCATATCGTGAACAGAAAAACGTTTCAGCACACGCCAGCCAATATGTCTACACCTATTTAGAACTGGGCGCCATCAACAAGAAACAAGCATCCTGCTATCAAACGGAAGCAGCCGGTGAAAGTAGGTAATTTTTGCCTTAACAATGCTATGAGATACACTGTTTAAATGGTTAAACAAAAGTTCATCTTTCAACCTCAAACAACCTCATTCTAGCTACCTGTAAAACACAGATCGTTTCAGAGGGCGGGAGACATGTTTTAGATTATTTCTTGAAGGGTCCGCAGTTTCATATGCACACAGAATCAAAACAAAACAACGTTCAAATTAATATCAATGTGATAAAAATGAAGGTTTTCGATTGACTTACAGTGTAGCCAAAAGTTTTTCGGCGTTGAACTTAGTGGTGCGTTAAAGATGTCTACAAATATCACGAACACAGCTTTGGTACAGATCCTTCTTGAAATATCGGATCAGGAATGAACCGTATACCTTACACAAGTACACAACTTGTCAGCTAAATTCACTGGTGACTCATCTTTCTGATATCGCACCAAGAACATTGATTTCTGAGGAGTAGGAGAAGAAATTCACTCTAGATGGGTTGAATTCGTGGAAGTAGTAGATCCTGGATTCTTTCCAGAATGACATAAAGACTTGCGTGTGAACAGCATAAATATAGCATATGATGAGACGAGATTGCACGAATATGCCCAAACTTTTCGTAGGTTAATTTTCAACAGCACGATGGAAGCCACATTGAAGAGAGACGAAAACATATTACCAGCTCAATCCCAAACAGTACTTGTCGGGGTTTTCTTAATTATACTAAGGCTGTTTTTAAACATTTCGCGTAGTAACCCAAAACACTTTCTGACTGGATTCAGAATATTCTGATTTGTATTAGGTTCAGGTAGTCTACCTCGTAAAATCAGCATACAGGGTTTCTCATTAATGGGAGTCTTCATAGGAGCTATGTGCTCTTCTGGCTCCGCTGCAGTTAGTAAGTCTAAACAAATTGTCAAAACTTCGAGATTATTGGGACTCTTAACTCAACAACTATGACTCACCTTTAGACGCAACAGATAAAACTGATGTTTTACTGTATTTCTTTCGTATCTATCCTTACAACAACCTTTTTACTGTCGGTGCATCAGAAGGAGAAATCAGAATCCGTGAACTCGTTTGACAAAAAAACATTCTTTTTAATTCCACAAACTCGCCAGTTTCATTGTATCTCCTTCTCTATCTAGCATTTGTGTGGAGCTATCCGATGCTGCTCTTCGGATCTAAACAGTCCTCCTAACACGCTCGATTCAAACGTCTTTCTCGTTGTTCAGCAATTTATTTCATGTTCAATCGCATGTTGTTCTAGCTTCTAGGTAATCTCGTTGCTTCTGATGCGTTATATCTTCTCTTATGTTCGGCAACCGTTTGCACATTATGATCTACTTCTTCTTTTATTGCACTTTTGATGTTGTACTAAGTTGTTTAAATTCAGATGGAAAGAAGGCAATACAATATATCTCTTTATATATGTATATATGTATAGGAACATCCTTCAGTTAAACTGTGCCTCTTTCAATCATCCCCGAGAGTAAGTCTGAATGAAACCAAACATTGTCCATCTGACCGTTCTGTTTGTCACATTATCTACCACTTCATTTGTAGTTCCAATGACACTTACACTGGCAGAACGGATTGATAATTTCGTCAGGGAATCTCTGAAAACATACCCCCAAATGGCTGATCATTTCTTTGAAGCGAAGTATCAGCACAGCTGTAAACAAACAACGCAGCCTAGTATCATCGATTGCCGAACACATCCAGATGACTGGCTACATGGTGGATCCGGTCAATTGATTCGTTGTGTAAGTACGCAACTCAAACGTGAAACTTTTGGCTGTCCATGAAAATTTATTCACGAAACACTGAAGACAAGCTGTACGTGCTCAAAGACTACTGACTTAGACTGTATCTTTTGGTAGTAAACATCTGGTCCCTAATATATTATTCCTTCAAGTTTACGCTATTCACACCGTACTTAAATGCTCGAATTGATTGGTTTAAGTAAACTGTTGGAGAGATTAAACGAAACACCGGCATTCTGCAATATTTCTTCCCTCTGTTTTGATGTTAAGTTGAAATGTTATCACTGACGCAATATTTCAGAAAATCATTAAACGTGGTCACTATAATCTCCTTCTTTTCTCAGTACGACTGCAATGAAAGTATACTTCTTTTTAAATCTATGGTCATATTATTCACAACTGATAATCGCATGACAAATGGAATACTAAAAATTTCTCCCCAACACTCGTTAATGGGGTCTTCTGATAGTTTCGTAAAAATGACTTCTAAAACGAAAGTGCAAGTTTCAACAAAGGTTGTAGCAAAGGTAAACGGTCGTCCAAATCGGTGTGCCTTAGTTTATTCTGCTTTCTCTCCTTCACTTTATGAACCATATCGTACCATTGCGTTGAAACTTTTTGTATCTCAGTCGATAATGCGATATCCTTAATAGGAACGCACTCTTCTAATCAAACCAACTCAACACTGTCCAACGAAGGATCGTCAGGGACAACTTTGATACAATCTACGTCCGCGCTCTGTCGCATATAGTCCTTCAATAATACCAACCATAATGTCTTACAATACAACGTGTTTCTTCAGTTTGTATGTTCAGTATCTTCCTGTACCAACGCAGACCTTCCTTTTCACTTATGCCATTGATTCCATGATAGATCATACGGATTCAGTTGACGAATGATGCAGTAGAGTTCAAGATGAAACTATTCGAATAACTTACTTATTGTTCTCCGGGAGCAGAACTAAATGCCCCAAAGTATTCCCTATCAGGGAATGAACTGTTTAGTCTGAGAGACACCGCGTTTGCTAACCTCTTTGCAGATACACCCGACCAATAGTACGGCAGACTGTCTACTAACTAATCAGAGATATACAGAAAGAGGCTGACTAGAAAGTCTATGGGAATGCGACAGCTGCGATCAATCAATCTATATGAAAATCAAAATCCCCTACTACGCATCATTAAGCAAATACCGCTCAACAATTCAATGATTTCTGTGATTTCAATTTGAAGGGAAGTCCTAGTAGAGGGGTTATTGATTGGAGTTAACAGGACAGTTACTGTGTCTCCAATCGATGCGATCGGGAAACCTGATCATTACTCACAAACAAAAGTGGTCGTGTGTTCACATACGATAATCCGGTCGTGCCTAACTTGAGGTCAATGGCGCAGTGGTAAACACGGTTGCCTCATGAAAGCGTGGCCGTGGTTCAAGTCCCGGCAGTGGCGATGATATGCACTACTGACGAGCTCTAATGAGAGCGAAACTCGAGTCATGTGCTTGTTTTCGGAAGGGGCGGACTAGAAAGTCTGTGGGAATGTGACAGCTACGATCAATTGTGGGTGATATTCAATATATAGGAAAACCAAAGTCCCTCACTACTCATCAATACACAGAAAAACAAAAGTTCTTCAAGCTAACATCTAAATGAGATTTGTTCAATATCAAACCGAAACGTAGACGTCTGTCATGAATTACTTTTAAAAACTGAACCCACCCAAGTTTAATAGACAGAACCTGATCAAACCGCCATTTTGTTTCAGAGATTTCTATAACCAGTGGGTGAACTGCCTTCAGATCAAGGGCCATGATTGAAATTACCATACAAAAACTCAACAGAAAGACCATACAGATCGATCGACTGTCTTGTCTGTCAAATTGTATGTCATAGTCAAGGGTACCAAAATGAATTTTCTTGGGGTTTGTACAATCATTACTTGCTGTCTCAGGTTACACTTATACTAGTTACCATATGTAATCGGGTAAGTTTATACAACAGAACAACCGATGAGTCAATCTGCTACATCTTAGTTTGTCTGTGAGCCGACATTCAGACTGTCTGGATATGAACAGAAAATGAATCAAAATAGCTTCGTTCTGTAAATCTCGCCTTCTTTTGAACACTAGTGACTTTCATGTTTGTTTTTTTCAACCAAATGATTTACCAGGGTTTTTTTATTCATTCAATTTTTTTTTCAATAATAAACGATATGGAGCTGCCTGGTGCAGGGTTTAATGCCATCAATGCTCTTAAATCCCTGACCGATACTCTCCCTTCAATGTAGCTATCTTTCTTTGGCCTGCCCAGAATACTTACAAATCCTATTAATTGCTAACTATGCTACATAATGCGTATTTATTAGTACTCAGCAATTAGAGAATCCTTCAACAAGTCGTAAATTCTCCAGACGTTCTCAAATGTGTTAATGACGCTGTTTTGCGTTATGTAAATCGGAGTAGTAAAAGACCCTCAGCCAACATGTCGGCTGTCCTCCAGAAAGTTAGAACTGAATGCCTGAGAATTCCAGGATGTAATCTATACTCCTGACAGAAAACAGTCCAAGGTTCAAACCAAAGTTCACATGGAGGTAGTGTTCTCTTCCAGCTATGTGTAGTAAACAGATATTTTAAACAAAATAACCAGAAGATATAACTTATGGTGTGTGTTCACTTCACACACTGGTCATTTACAAAAACGTATGACCAGCGTGAAAGTAAAACAATGGCAAAGCTTAAAATGAGATGGAGTGAACTTTGGGCTACAAATAATACTCGTTACAGTTCACACAGTATTAGTGAATGTTAGCTGAATGTCAATCAGGACTGATTGCACCTGTCACATTCTCGGAGACTTTTTAATCACTGTTTCCGAAAATGGCACTTCAGACTCGAGTTACGCTCCTATTCAAATTCGTCGTATTCTTGACCGGGATTGGAACTTCAGTCACAATTTCATGAGGCTGTAATGCTGACCAATGCACCATCGAAGTCACATTAAGAGCAATCGACTTATCGTAAGCAAACCCTCAACTGCCTGCAGTTGACTTTTGTGTGCTAACTGATTGCCAACAGATGCTCATCGTGAATTCAGTGGTGCTCATTATTCACGGTCCAGGCTGATCTGTCCATTCAGGCATTTCCTTTGTTAAAGATTTTGTTCTCGTGTTAAATAAACTCTTGAGCTGACAAAAATGTTCATATTAGCATTCCTGTATTCTGACCATTCCAATAAAATTGATGAAACGGACTCGACGTTTCAACCAGATGCTTGTTAATGACTATGAAAAGCGCTTACTTAGATAAATTAGGGTGTTTTTTGTAAAAACAATCTGTTTTTATCTTTTCCTATGCATATATACATATAAATATATGTGTATGTGCATGTGTACGCACATGTAAAAGTACGTGTTTTCAATTCATCAGATAAGTTTGATGTTGAAAATTCACATATCGAAGCTTCATATCAATTTTAAAAAAGAATATACTGAACCACGTACAGCCAAATGAGCATAGCTGAACCTAACACAAAAATGTCTGGTAAAGTCAAAACAGTTAATTTTATCTTTCTAGGTTTCTTCGAAAGATTTCACAAAATAACCAATCACCACCAAGACTGCTATTTTAATTTCAACGTCAATGACAAAGTTGCCAACGGATATTGTTAGACTGGCGATGCACCACCGAGTTCCACGCTATTCCCTCCGCTTTTTGCTTCATTCGTGTTCGAAGTTCCATACCCTGCTAATTTCCCGTTAACAATGCGTGTTATTGACACCACCATACGGGGGCCTAAGTTATAGAGCCACAGAATATGCAGCGCTTTGAACGACTTCCACTGCCGGCCCTCATTCAACATGACCGAGGTTGAAGTAATAAAATTCCTTCCTTCTGGTTATACTGAGTAACCTTTTGATTATGAAAAACTGGCTATCACTGTTAGTGAATGGGACCTCAATGTTTTTTTAGTAATGACCCCAATTTGTCTTCCAACTCTGCACTTTTGCCTAAAAAATAAACAAACTCATCGGTTGAGGGATTCGCTTGTAATGTCATTCAATTACGTATACCTTGATGGTAAACTGTTATCATGAGTCCATTAGTAAAGCTTGTAACCTTTATCTCGTGAATCGCTTTGCCTCATTAAGAACGTATGAATAAAAACCAGCGATAAGGAGACTGAATAAACTAGGACATTTCGCAACGTGCTGCAGACATCTCAGGAAAGCTTTGTCTCAGCATACTGGATTCTTAATTAGACTCAACATCCGCTACAAATTATACTTCTACCTAACTATCTCGAAAGAAAATTTTGAAAGTAACATCAAAACTTTGGGCATTTTGTTACGCACAGGGAATCGACGTGTGTCCGACTGGGAAGGTTTGTTGTACCAGATCCATTGTTACGACTTCAAGCACATCTAGAACGTTCATCCGAATACTCCTACAACTTACTTCTCAGAATCTTTATGGTAGATCGATTGTGTCTCCACCCTCTAACTGTTACTATCAGTTTGACATTATTAGTTGCTTACTTACTAACCATTTTTCTCGAACTTTCCAGTCTTTGCCATTTCATTGGTACTGACCTTCCGGAATTGTAACCACAAACAGATTTCTGTCTTTCCTCTTTCCAACGTAGATTCGGATGTATATGAACACTGTCAGTCTCTTCAAGTCTATAAACTTTCTAGGCATTGGAACTTTGAAACGGAATTGTAGAGATCGGTGAAAGATCAACAATGAAAATCCGACACAATATGATTATCACACGGTAAACAAACTATCGATTGTCAGTTGATATCACTGATTAATAACAAACCGTTATGTTATGGGTTGGCTCATGTTGAACAGTATTCGACAGACCATATAATATGTACACTGCCTAAAGTCTTGCGTTATCCACAAATTTTTATAAAACAAGCCAAACGCAGTGTAACTGATGGCGTTCCTCTACAGCGATGTTTTCTCCTATAGCTGGCATTTTTGCTCCGTAGTAATCTTGACATGAAACGGTTTGAGTCCCATGGTACGCGTACGAGGTTTAAACACTGTTCTTGTAAAATATATAACAACTCCCGGTAAGTAGAATAATGTGTGAACCAGCCGACTTCTAAAGCATCATGGTACAGTCAATATTGTTAACTTGGAGGGGTACAATCCTAATATTTGGTTATAGCAGTGACTCATACTAGGCATACATTTACGTTCCACTTAAAACGCACACTTTGATAAGAACACTTCCAATCTGCGCCTAACCTAATCCAAAGATTCATGTCGGTCCTGGATTGTACAATGAGAAAAAAGCTTGACAACATTATTTTGCAGCCAAAACATTGTTAAGAATGACTATATGTTAAAATAAATCAAGTTTATCCTACTGCAGGACTTAAGCTTGTCAAATGAGGAGGCAGAGTATAGCTGATGGCCTTAATGTCTATTCACCCAGAGTTTCTATTGAACCGTCCCAACGTACTACTTATAAAAATTTTCTGCATTTATATGAAGTTATCCCTTCCGCTAAACACACTAAAGGGGACAGACAATTCCACATCAATGTTCAGCGGGAAGCATAAGCAGATGATAACAGCTCGAGTGTACAGGAAGTTTGGTTGGCGAACAACTTCAGCGCATTTGTATTGAAATGAAAAATCACGCAGTTTACCGATCTTCAGTTTGCTTGGCAACATTTTCCAACATGCTTATTAAATCTACATCTCGTGTACAAGCCACTTTTTCTATAACGGAGAAAAATGTATGCAATTTATTTTCTCATAGACACTACCACTACAGAATGATCCAGCTTCGTACATTCTAGCGTTGTTCCTCGCAGCAAGACGAGTCTGGTTAACATTGCAACACTGTCTAATTCATCTAGGCCCGTGGGTGTAAATTAACATTTCTCATTCTGCAACAAATTTCCAATAGATTGGAAGAAGAACGTGAGCACTAATGAGCTTGAAAAAGTTGCTTTTCACGCACTGTTCAACAATACTCATGCTAAGTCTGGGTATTCTGATTCATCCATCCATTTTGAGTTGTGCACATTTCACAGATCGTAAGCTGAGTAACTGGCGTGATCACTTCCTGCAAGCTAGAATGATATCTGATATTTATGAGCTCACAAAATATTAATCATTGTACACTGAAGGATAAGTAAATTAGGTGGAATGAACAAAAACTCAAAAAGTGATGAAGTTCTTGGTTGGTTTTCGTGTAACAACATCAAAACCCGTGCAACTGCGTGGTTAAGCAGTGACGAGTAGTTCTAAATTGTACAACAAACTTCAATTTTAGCGCAATTTACAAAATACTCTTCAATCACACTGCTACTTGTTTAGAGGTACATACAGGACTTGCATCACATCCTGGTGAACCGTAAATAAATTCCTTCCTTATTCAGTAGGTCTTGATAGCAAGCGAGCCGGTAAACCCCGCGACAAGGCCATAAAATAACTAGCATAGCCCTCTCTTTTTGTATCTTTCAACTACGTACGTCCACGACATATAAGTCAGACAAATGTTGAACTAACCAACCTGACAGTTTATGCATGCCGTGAATTGGACAAGATCTGGACAAATTCATAGTCTAGGTCCAGACTACAAATGGGCCGGGTCTCACACATAATTAGTCAATGAACCTAGATTAGTGTTAAGTCTATCATGCTACAAGCGTGCAAAACTTAGAATGTTTAAAAGCAGTTTGTACGTAAGAGTGTTTGGACACTTGAAAAATTATCAACATCTGGGGTTAGAGTGCGCTGTCGAACATTTCCTCAGAGATTCATTTTTATTCGTAGACAAAAATAAAGGAGACCCATTTTAAAGATGATATATTGAGACGGGTGCAAATTCCTTCGGTGTTGATGTGAGGAATTCCCAAAAAGATATAACTGGAATCTCCATAGGTAAATTATAGAAAACCGAAATGGTTTATCATAGACGTACAGGAACACAGTCATCCTCGTTAAACGTAAATTAAATTAAATTTCGGGTGGGTGTGTACAAACGTTAGTAAGAAGAAATAACTGAACCTGGGAGACCTTCATGTGTACGGACTGAACTTACATAATCTTAAGAAGGATTAGGTGGTCCTAGCTGAAACGACTAATGATGGCCAATTAGTTACGACTTTGAGCATGTCTTAAACGGCGGGATAACGCGTGAAGGACCGGTCCTTATGTGAATATAATAGATAGCAAAGAGGTGTGTAGTACCGTGGTGAAACAATCTCACAATACATATATCTTGGGTCACAACAATGCAAAAACTTCGCGGAATAAAACTATCAGATTGGTTGCTCTATTATCATGATCTTAACTCGATCTTAAATCTCTGGGGCATATTTGCTCCAACTTCCTGGACAGAGATACTGATACAATAATTTCCTTCGCAACATCACTCATAGTTGATCGAAGCTTTCGAATTCAGATAGACTTTTCAACCCGCCCCTTTAGAAAACAAGCATTAGACTCGAGTTTCTTTATTGTCACAGTTCGCCAGTAGTGCGCATCCTTGCCACAGCCGAGACTGGAACTCCGACCACGACTTCAGAAAAAAATATTGCTGAACACCGCGCATTTGATCTCAGATTAGGCGCAATAGAATTATCATACTTGAACGGTCGACCACTTTCGTTTGTGAGTAGTGGTCGACTTGCACCATTATCTTGATAGGACACGTTGTAACTGCCTGTTAACTACAACTGACAACCACACGACTATGACCCCCTAGACAGGTGGGAATCTCTCAAATAATTAAACCCACTAGATTGTATTTTAGATTGTCGTTGAGTAGCCGGGGGTTGGGTTGTTTTCAAATTAGATCTCACTGACATTTACTCATGTTCAAGTATGAATGATATTCGATTTGGAATTACCCAAATTTCCGACTACTCGTCAGAGTGATTACAATCGATAAGCTTGTTCAGATTGTACTTGTGCACAAGCACTCGTAGGCCAGATTAGATGTCAGTTAATATGATCACAAGTGAATGTGGTTTCGCGTTCACATGCGATGATAATTCGGCCGGGCATAGTGTGAGGTCATTGACGCAATGTTCAGTACGGTTGTATCATAAAAACTTGGCTGGAATTCTAGTCCCGGCCATAGCAAGGATATGCACTACTGAAAAGCTGCTCTAATAAGAGCGAAACTCAAGTCTAGTGCTTGTTTTCGAAAGGAGTCGACTGGAAAGTCTATGGGAATGCGACAGCTGCGATCAATTGTGGGTGATGTTCAATCTATATAATATGAGTTAGTCGACTATGACCTGGTACGAGTCTAGCGCGGACTGTTACTCACGTTTGCCTAAACTTTTATATAGGTACACTCACCCGTTGCCATCAAACCCATAGATGACTTGTTAAGTTGGATTGAACTTCTATTAACAAAGTCCAGTTTGAATGGACAACCTAGTTTAAACGCTGTATATGAATGAACGAAAATGAACAACACACTAAGTCACCCCAAGAAAAACAGTGATGTTCCACTGCAAGATAATTTAAACTTCTTTAGACAGATCATAGTGTGATCATCCAGAACTATTCCACCATCTTTGATGGACAACACTGCCGCTGAATGTTCTTGCGTTCAATCTATGCAAGCAGAAATTGCTCCTAGTTGAACAGATAACAGCTCATGCATAGACCGAATCACCGTCAGTGTGAGAAAATTCATGCAATCGTTGGATCGCTCGCATTTGAGTTCTCACCTACACTCTTTCACCTAACCATCTATGGGGAAATCGTGTCTTTCCAGTCAGCTTTCACAGTTTAGTTGATCGTCAACATTTCGTATTTTATGTTCAGCGTATCGACCTTAATGAAACTGCACTGAGTTGAGTAACTTAAACTGACCTATTTAACGGCATTCAGCGTTCAATAGGTACCGATAAGTGGAGAGATAATAACAACAGAAAATTATTGCATTCACTCTGTGTGGATAACTGCAATGTTAGTGCAGCCAGTTTCATTTGAAATTCATGTGTCTTTCACACAGGGTCCGAATCAGTTGGCCGATGTTAACTGCTCCTTTCAATGTTTCGTCCAACGATTTATAAAATGGTATTAGGATTTGCTGCTTCAGTGCAGAGTTGGGTAGGATCTACTCCAAATCTAACCCACTTGTGGTACAGAATATGTCGAGGTACTCTCGTAATTCTGTCGAGACCTTCTTTGTCAATTTACACAACAATTCACTGAAACCAAAGGGTATCAAATTATGGCGATAATGACGCATTGTAATGCATAATTACTTCACCTAGAATGGAAGCTAGATATAGTACTGTAACAAAATTATCCGCAAACTGTCAGCCACTGATTATCGCTGGTTTACCGCTCATGATTAAGCGTTACTGTAACGCCCAGGAGTAAAAAGCAAAAGTTGAATTATAACCGTGCGTCAAAAAATTGACGAGCACACCTCCTGACAGTCACCCATTACAGCAGGTTCCTGTATTTTGTTTTTTAGGATTTGTCACATGATCAAGTTGAAAGTGAACATTAATCACTCGCACTAGTGTCTCTCAGTGCACACTAGGCTAGGTTAAATGGTTTAGGAGGCGACTCGACCAACTGCTTCCTTAATTTGGTATGGGAGGCCTTTATCCAGGTTCGACAAAGGTCAACCGATGGTTAACCAAGGTCCTGGAGTTTGAAATTGTGCCGCTGGACTGCCGTTCAAATGAACAGATGAGGTTTCTAAGAAACGCATGAATTTTGCTAGTATCGTTTCTTCGAATAACCTATAACTAGAATATCGAGGAAGACAGTCACCGCGTAGACTTACTAATCGAAATGATAGGAATCGAGTTCTACATTACCAAATCCGTAAATTCATCCACATGTTTCATGAGTTTTTCATTCAAACTGGCCAAAATGGACTATAAACCATCTGAGGCGGTCAGATAGGTGGACGGGTGTGGCGTTTTCCGACGACATTTTTTAAATGGATGAGACATAGTATATTCAATATTATGTTATTATGAAGGAAAACCTGCCCAGTATTATGTAAGAACCGCACCGTTGGATGAAGTCTACTTTTTTTGGTCCACGTCAGTTCATAGGAAAGGCAACTGAGGAGTAAATACCTAGGTGACACTTTTTAGAACGAAGATCGAATTGTTGGATAAATAACTTTTGCTCATAAACGTGTAAACATCTCAAACATCTATTACTTCTCAGAAAGAACTAAGAAGCCATCCTTGATATATGGAAGCCGCCAGAATTTATCACTGTGTGGCTCTGATTTGAGTCTCACTAGGAATAGCTGTAACCTTATAGTACAATCCATATATAAACCTGATCGTTAGCGTGAATTCTGTCTAGAGCTTAAAGAATGAATATAGCAATGCAGTTGTCAACTTTTCATTGATCAGTACTTAACCTCGTTGAGGCATTAGGATGTTACTGAGTTAGTCGTTATTCTAACCGCTATGAAAACACGTGACGTTTACAGTTGAGTAGCTCCCTGAGGTATTTTGTGTAAATTGAATCGCGACCGTAGCGTTATATTTAGGCGCAATGGTTTTTCATTGAGTGTACTAATTGTGACGTGGAAACAAACTGTGGCGGCAAACCACAAGTTCCTAGGCTATCGTAATTAAGGGGAAATCGTAACGTATGTTCCGTATGAAATTGGGATAGAACAATTCAATAATGTGACCCTCGTCAAAATTCACTAGGTATCGTCGGATAGATTAAGGCGGCGGGCAACTTTATTACCCAACGACTGTGAAGTTACGGAATCAACTTCGAATAGAGTTGTTTGTAAACCGGAGTCTCCCAAAACAGCATCAGCAGTAGTTAAATTCAACCGCAAACTTGACACAAATATTCAGGATACCAAACCGAGTATTCAGACAACTAGACCATCGGGATCATTGAAACAGGATGTAAATAATCTCGGCCGCTCGCTGTTGACGCCAGCAATCTGTCGTTTGTCACACGTTACGGTGCGCTTGTTGTGTGTTTGATGGGTTGCTGTTGGGTTGCTGTTTTGTTCATTAGATTCTTACTTCCTCTTTTACTGTCTTTCTATTGTCATTCCCTTAAAATCAAAACAATCTTTCGATTTGTCTGTTATGCTTAAACCGTTTAACACAAAGTCAGACGCGCACAAATACTCTTGGCTTCCTCTAATCTGTGAATTTCCTATGATCCTATGTACGAATAGTTAAATGGTTTGATGCCCCTAATGTGTAATGTTAACATCTGCAAGCTCATTCTGGTAGGTATTTACTAGATAGATGGCAAGTGGATTCACGTGATTACCATAACTGGTGCCCTTAACAACAAATGTACTGGTAACCACCAGACCACAGCTAGTTGTGTTCACCATCTGATCCACTTATCTGCCACGACTAAACGAAAAGGGGTCATGGGCAACAAATGATCTGAATATCTGAGTATATACTAATCGTGCGAAAACAAATTAACTACTTCCTGGTCCCAGGCTAGCTAGATTGTACTTACCAAAAATATCCCGGTGCATTACGCAGTGAGCATAAATCCATATGACTAACGGTCGGTGGGCAGTTCGTTGGTTAACCGATCTGTCAGTTTGTAACAGTCACGGAATCAGTTTTCAACCGAAGTGTGCACGGAAGCTCTGTGAAAGGTTAGCTTGTCTGCCTTCAGCAGTTCACCTCTTCATTCGCAAACGCGGTAAAGGTAGGGGCGAGAATGGGGGCGGGGCAGTCGTCAACTGACAATGGTTACGTGTTGTCTTCCAACGATCTGCTGTGGACAGAAAGGAAAGCGCACTTGGGACACGAGTTTAATTACGGACGAATCAGAAGTGAGAATAACGATAACTTTGATACGATTGGACAATCTGTTAGAATAGACTTTCTGTTTTAACCTGGTAGTCCATGATGATTGGTTCAAAGCGTTAATTTGCTAGTCTGCCTGCCGATCCACGGACAGGCTAATCGTGTTTAAATAGAAATGGTAGGTGAACGAGGATGGTCGTCAGAGTCTTTTCGCTTATCAGAAGCAGATGTACCCAACACTCAAAACACAAAAACCAGAGTCCAATCGACACTATGGACCAAGCGAATTCAAGCCAAGAAATTGTTTTATATACCTCAGAAGGTATGTATGTATGTACAGTGTGTATGTTGTAATCGGTTACAACACTCCTGAGGAAGGCCATCTGAAGTCGTTGGAACGTGAAATAGTATAATTTGCTCATAACGTTGTATTATTCTCGTTCTATTTATTGATAAACTGTTAAGCATGACGCCCAAACTGTTTGATTTTACAGTACTGATAAATAGTTCGATAGATTTGATAATTTAGAAGAAACCCAATCGCGAAAAATCCAGACTTCGGCTGGATTCGAACCAGCGACAGAAACAACGTGCCCAAACGCGCAGATGCTCTACCAGCTGAATTACGAAACCACGCCGGAAGCTCAGATGTATTACATTTGCACCTAGTTACCCAGCCAACCAACTGTGTCATATGGAATCCATCAAATTATTCAACCGATTGACTGACCAAGCAGGATTTCCCGATCAGTTTACGCTGGAATTCACCAACGCCACCGATGAGCATGGACATTGTAGTACTGATAAACAGTTTGGTAGATTTGATAATTTGGAAGAAACCCAATTGCGAGAAATGTGGACTTTGGCTGGATTCGTGCTAGACTTGATACGATGAAATTAGTTCCATAGCTCCATTCTTCAAATGTTCTCTTGAACCAGCACAAACACAGTTCGTCGATAAGTGGGTATAGTAGCTGGTATGAGATAATACAAACCAACTTTGAGTAACTTAGTCGTTTATCCAACTAGATAGAAAGATCGGACTGACCAGACAAACGATGATATGTGATAAATGTTGAATTTCCCTTATCCCACTTAAGTTTTCCACCACTTTACCTATCCCTGACAAAGTTTACTATAAAAATCATTGAGTTGAATTAACCAGTGTCAACCGTTTATTAACAGATTGAAGTCATGTGACAGTTACAAATGTTAGGTCAAGATTAGACTGCGACCTGTCAGAAAGGAGAGCCAACTTAAATAGATTGAATTCATTAAAAAAGCTTACAATGAATCGTTCAGTATGCACCGGCTGTGATGTATAGAGTATGGATAAAACCTTTCCAGTGTTAAATGTTTCATTTCAAATTATATATGCTAGGCAAACAATATCGGAAATTAGAATTTTGAGCAGTTCACTTAATGATAGAGAAATGGTAACATACGTAAGTTGGAAGTAGAATATAGTATTGCTAATTCGAATGACTCGTTATTACTCCGTTGATTTAAATAAACACTACACCATCAGGTTGTTAGCTGAGTTGACACGCGCTACAGTCGCAAAGACTTGACGATGTAAAGAGAAAAGGTGGCTCATATGCTTATTTATGAATGTATCTAAGATAATGATAAGTAATTTGGCAGATTTGATAATTTAGAAGAGACCCGATGACAAAAAAATCTGGACTTCGGCTGGATTCGAACCAGCGACAGAAACAACGTGCCCAAACGCGCAGATCCTCTACCAGCCGAGCTACGAAACCACGCCGGAAGCTCATAAATGTCACACTTGGACCTTGTTACTCACCCAACCAACTGTGTCATATGGAATCCATCAAACGATCTAGCCGATTGACTGGCCAAGCAAGATTTCTTGATCAGTTCACGCTGGAGTCTACCAACGCCAGCGATGAGCATTGACATTGAATTACTGAGCTTCCGGAGTGGTTTCGTAGCTCAGCTTATAGAGCGCTTGCCATGTTTAGGCGTGTTATTTAAGATAACCAGTCAGTTCACAAACAAACTAACAGAAATCAGTCATCACATACAAAGTCATCTATCAATAAGCCATTGACTAAGCAATGTCAATGATCCAAACGATAAAAGTTTCACATACTGCTTCAAGTAGCTGAAAACAATCAACGGAAATAATTGTACAGTAAATCATTGTGTAAGTGAACAAAGGGAAAGTAAGCATCATTCTCACGATAATCAATTTTAGCCACTATCAAGTGTACATTTTCGTTTCATTTGGAACACCGCATAATACCACTATCAAATCTGCACTGCACAACTCATTAAGACCTCGTTGGAACATAATAAGAAGAGGTTATCTGAACAAAAATTAAATAGGCGACCTTCGTGTAACTAGCTCTTATCCACGAATACTAGGCGTATCTCTTTTAAGTGGGATATTGTTACAAGCTCTCTCCCCAAAATTTAGGATTTTGATGTTCCTTTTGGCCCGTAGATATCGATCGTAGGCTCGTATTCATTGGTGTTCATCTTATGTCTGCCATCTGTGGTCACCACTTTTTGGTTTTTAGCTGTTCCTCACTACTTCTTGGATATCACTCGCAATGCGGTAGGCTCATCGCTTTTGTTTTGCGTCCTAAGAAGAGTGATAAAATCACGTAGTGATGAGTAGTCGAGAATTTGGTTGGTTTTAAATTTATAACTGTCCTCGTATTCAACTAGATTTTCCAGCTGGCCTCTTTCGAAAAGAAGCACTAGACTCGAGTTTCGCTCTCATTAGAGCTGCTCGTTAGTAGTGCATATCCTTGCCACGGCCGGGACTAGAACTCCGACCACATTTTCAAAAGGCAACCGTATTGAACATTGCGCCTTTGACCTCACACTATGCCTGGCCGAGCTGTCGTATCTGAGCGTCCAACCACTTTTGCTTGTGAATAGTGATCAAGTTGCCCGATCATCTCGATAGAAGATGTAGTTATTGCCAATTCAATTCAGTCGACAACCTCACGATTAGGACCCTCTAGACAAGTCAAAATCCCTGGCCATGCATCACGATAACATATCCGGATTCCTAGTGCCGGTCGTACTGTCGACGAGCTCTAACAAGAGAGAAACTCGAGTCTAGTACTTCTTTTCGAAAGGAAAATCTATGGGAATGCGACAGCTGCGATCAATTGTGGGTGATGCTCAATCTATGTGAAAATAAAAATCCCCTACTAATCATCAGTAATCAAATACCGCTCAACAATTCAATGATTCCTGTGATTTCAACTTGCAGAGAAGTCCTAGTCGAGGGGTCATCGATTGGAGTTAACAGGACAGTTACTGTGTCTCCATTTCGAGACAATCGGGCAACCTGATCATTACTCTCAAGCGAAAGTAGTTGAGCGTACACATATGATAATTCGGTCGCACCTAACGTGAGATCAATGGCGCAGTGGTAAACACGGTTGCCTCATGAACAGCGTGGCCGTGGTTCAAGTCCCGGCAGTAGCGAGGATATGCACTACTGACAAGCTGCTCTGATTAGAGCGAAACTCGAGTCTAGTACTTCTTTTCGAAAGAGTTCGACTGGAAAGTCTATGGGAATGCAACAGCTGCGATCAATTGTGGGTGATGTTCAATCTATATGATAAAAAACTTAGTTGCGACTGGAAAGCCCGCAGCTGATAGATGTTGCTAAAAAGAAGTGTTAACGACTTTTACGCCAAAATCATCACACCATACGTTCCGTGAATGTAGGCAGAGTGGAGATTTCGTAAACGCCTCGGGTGAATTTTGCATATGTTCAAAGGTAGTTTTGATTGGTTTATAATTAGAAACATTCAATGAAGTTTGCTGTACAAGGATTTTATCTGAAAATCACAGTGGCTGGTTCGCTTCGTTTTATCATGATCACAGACATGAAAACGATGAGTAACGCATGTTAGTGATGGACTGAATGAATAGAATTGCGTTTATCGTCGGTTAGGTTGCGACACTCTAACAACCAGTTGACAGGATAACCTAACCGCCAAGCACACAAAAAGTCGCCTATAGTTCTCCAATTTTATTCGTTCGCTGATCTCCCCCTCAAGGTTCCTGTGTTCAATTTAACGCTCAGACGATCGGGACTGTTGAATCAAATAAGAACGGGTGAGACTGTTGATACTCTCTCAGTTCACTTCGCAAAACGAATTTATGAAGCTGTATTTTGAACTTGAGACCTATGAAATGGACCTAATTTAGTGAAACCTTGACAACATTATAGCTTACTACCCCAATGGAAAAACGTTGAAACATGGGTAGGAGAATCGGGATGGCTTGGAATAGCCAAATGTGTGACAACCGTTTGGTAAATCGACAACTAAAGGGCAGTTCACAGACAAAAATCTCATAACAAGCAAGACAGTTTTCATTTCAACTATGACATAGATCATCTGTTCTAGGTGCACCGATGGGGTAGAAGCAGGCCATGACTAACTATGACCTGTCCGTGGACAAACGATACCCACCTAAATCACATTCAAATTGGTATTAAACCGCAAACCAAGTCTTAAAGCGCCAGAACTCACCGAAAACAATAGATTCTTCTTGAATGATCATATAATGTTGTAGATACGTTTTATGTGTAGGTATGACATGCATTGTATGTGTGTATTTTATGTGTGAGCTAACCGTTAGCAAACCCCTATGTGAGTAGCATCAACAGTGGTATTTTACTTGGGTCCTAGTATGGAATAATCTAACTGCGTGCTACATTTATGACTTGACCACTTGACTGCAATCAGTCTTACTTGCTACTTACTTACTACTGTTGTATGACAGGCAGTTTCGTTCTGAGTAGCACACAACTCACAAGTAGTATGTTACCCACAGGAGACATTCAGGAATAAAACGGCAAGCTGCGAACGCCAGGAAGACGAAGGACAAGAAGAGACTATCGAAATAGTGTGTACGCGCTACGGCAGAAGTTCTACCAGGGCGAATGACAATGATGGATGTGAATGCATGTCTAACGTGCAAATGAGTGTACGCGTTCGAAGTTTGATTTTTGATATGACCTATGCGGGCGTTTGCGCAATAAATGAATTCCCGGGCCAAGCGTCTTTTGCGATCACAACACTACTACTTACTTACTACTTACGAAGAAAGTTAACAGGAAAACCATTTCAGTGGTTTTGTATGAATACTTCTATTAGGTTTTGAAAAGTAATTCATTTTCCTCCCTCTAATCCTGATGAGTTTGTTCCCTTGGTCCAGCGGACAACCGTTCTGGTAATTATTTACGTGTTTCAGTCTTCATTCTTGGATATGAGTACGATTAATGAGACTCAGTCGTGTCTAAACAGCAGCCCACCAATTCGTTGGTGATTACTTGGACTATTTACTTGCAAATAGCTCAAGACTGTCAGCATGCTGAAAGACTTACAACCGAATTAATGTTGACCAACTGGGTCAATAGCAGGTGTATCTACACAAAAACAAGAAATCATTCAGGCTTGCGTCGTACAAAAGTGATCAACGTGTTCTCGTTTTCTAAGTGGCAGTTTGAATTCCACAATCATGAAAGAAAAAAGGGGTTTATTTTCTTTACTAACATTGACAATCAAAGTCTTGAAACAGTCCTTCATTTGCACAATTGAGAGTAACATAAGGTCACCTCTTCGGACTGATTTCTTCAAGTACAACGTGGACTAAAATCGAGTAGGTTATTTGGCATAGAAAGAAGCTAGATGTGATAGGCTGGCTGATTTTGTTCATAACAGAAGTTGTGAACAACTTACTTCTCAAGTGGTTCGCAGCCCACATCATTAGCCGAATGAAACTACTGTTTTGCGCCATAAACATACTCTACACTTATCGATCATTATGGACGGGTTCTTTGTAATATGGACTGTTGTTTGGTGCAGCGCCATGCAGTTCATTATCGAAGCTCGTAAATCTCCTGGGTTTTTCTGGCTTGGTTGAATGGATTTGGGTTCGATGTAAATAATTGTTTTGAACGATTCGGTAATTCAGATTATTACCGGATTTGCAGTATCTAAAGTGTATCATGGTTTTGACAGGATTACGTAACATAGGTCGTAAAAAAATCAACGTTATTCAAGGCTTCAGTGCTGACCTTAAATAAAATTTGAGTCACGATATCTTCTTCCTCGTTCATTTGATTATTGAGACAATGCCGGAGTGTGGAAAAACCTACAAAAGATTGGTTAAAACGTAGTGTTAAATGAACTGATAAAATGGCTATGTCCAGTTTCCAGCTCGGAATGGAACGATTATGACTAGTTGAAGATACTGTGCATGAATCCACATGGGCTACGGGATGCTGAGTAACAAGAGGTATCCGTCGTTTGATACCGACGCCCTTGTTAAATATCTGAAGGGTTATTTTCTGTCAATGGTCCACAACTGATTTCCTTCCTCCTCCCCCATTTCCTGTGGACACCGTGCGTCCACTTTTCGGTTGATTCCATTAGGATGACTGCCATGATCACAAAAATTGAACTTTCGTACACACACCACAAGGCTAACTTGCCGCTTTGAAGTTGATACCTCTAAAATGAAACATACACATACAAGATGCTCTTGGCTGTCGGTACAACGGTCGGTGCAAACCGATAACAGATCCGCAAAACACCTAGATAAAGAAGTATCAGCAGTTGTCGCTCGTGTGTGATACCCGTAAACGTACGTGTTCAACGACCATCGGATTCAGGCGTAAAGCACATACAGGTGTACACACACACATACACGGAAGCAGAATGTGACGAGAGTCTGGAGCAGTTTACGACTGGTAATAAAAAGTGTGTACCGCCTATTCTGGCTCATCGTTAGAAAAGAATTGTACACATGCCGCGTGTGTGTGTGCGCGCGCGTGTTTCGATTGCGGTCGTTTCATCACTGACGTGCACTCCCACCAGACGTACAGAGATGAACGGTAAAATGAATGCATGGATGGATTGATACTACCGTAGTCTACCCGATGAAGGTAGACGCTCAAAAACGTATTCGGCGGTGGGTTCACTCAGCAGGACTCGACACCACATACGTATCAATCTGGCTCTATTCGTGCTAGATTTTACGACCACTGTTTGGGGGTAGTTTTGTCTGACATACCAGGTGACGCCTAGATGGTAATCACTATCAGACAGGCCGAGTGTGGTCTACCAACTTACACCAACAAACAATCGTATCGAATTTCACGCAGTGATCCACCAAACACTGCAACAAACACACCTGTTTTCTGTTCAGTAGTAATAACCACGAATTGTCACAAACTTCTCAAAACTACCGCTATCCATATGGGTTTTGTCAGTATACAAACTAAGAAGTTTGTTTAGAAAGAGAACTCACCTTGTAGTTGAAATCCGGGACGTATTTGTCTAAAACACTTGCGGGCTTGTCTGATCGCCCAACTATAAATCAAAACTTGTTATATGAGAAGAAAACTACACGTTGAGCACATAAGGATAACGTGGACAAAAATCGGTCATTGAATTAGGGGGAAATAAACAAATCTGACAGTCAACCCCCAACAAACCACCTGCTGGTGCACGATTGCTTTATCAGTCGAGATCAGTTTATCCGTTCCTCGTTCATGCTTTATGTATCAATGGTGCAGGATCGTGATCCCGCTGCTTTGGTGAAATACAAGAACGAGGTGGTTTCAGCACCAAACACCGGCTGGATTGTCAACTTGGTAGGAATTGTTTGAGCTCTTCCAAAAGACATCAAGATATGTTTCTGTACTGCTTTCAATTATTAGGCACAATTGGTACAAGGAATTTTCTAACAAGTTTTCAGTCTTTCTTGTAAACAATGAATCTTTACTTTGGTGTCTTCCTTTTAAGTAACTGCGAGCAAAACCTTAACATGGTCACTCGTACCAATATTGTATTCCCTCTGATCAGAAAGTTTCTTTTACGTTTACGTATGACTTAATCAGCTGGCTTATCTGTGCATATATGTTCCCCCATATGTGATATTCTAGGAGTTTGTTCCCGGAGGATTTACTGCATTTCGCCAGGTCCCCAAAATGTTCATCATAAATTTTGTCTACCTCTTTATTCGGACCCTTGTAACTGTGTTTCTGTATATTCAACCAGATTCATATCATTAAGTTAGTCCACATTTCATTCGAATTCTACGCAAACAATGATGCAATTAAACATTCATCCTTTCCAGTTGAACAAAGTGGGTAACAGGGAAAACCATGCGGGAGAAATGCAAACAATGTTTGAGGAGAAGAGTCTATATTCCAAGTTCCACCGGAGATATTCGAGATGTGGTTTCGAAGATGCTGTTTGAGGAAATAGGGAATATTGTAACGTAGTCATAACTGAAGTAGCCTATAGTTTGCTCATCAATCGCAGTTGGTTTTTATCTCTTACCCGTGAGTTATCGAATCAACGTTTCAAACAGTTTCCAACGAAGAAGATTTAACTGAAGACCAACCTGTTGACTGAAATGTGACGCTTTTCTCATTTTTGTTTCGCAACCTCTTCTTACTTTTGCAGTAGTGTCAAGTGTTCCCGATAAGTAATTAATGTCTGGCCCATGATAATTCTGCCGACGGTACACGATAGGTGCATGAGGGATTCACAGATTGAATTGTATACACTATCTATTTAAGACGTGAAGCAGCAGGGGATGGAGTAGTACTGTCCAAGTTAACACGTATTTAGATGAGAATGCTTCTTCAGATAAGTGTGACTAACGCCAAAACGGTTAGGTTGAGTTACACATAGATACCAAACCTCGCTCCTCTAATTCAGATCAAACGGTACTATTCGAACTCGTTGAAGCAACGGTAAGTAACGAACAAGCACAAACCCAAGTCTAGCTTCGTCACAGATAGCCCAGAAGGCGGGAAGCTATGGATGCGGCTGCTATATTACATGGGTGGCGATACGTACACCAGTTGGTTACACTGTATTCACTTAGTGCTCCAGTCTCGGGCGGCCTTCCTGTTTGACAACTGTAGGACCAATGGCATCAGGGTAATCAGGACACTTTTGTTTGACTACAGTCCTACCGTTCCCATAAGTAACTATAGCTTACTGGCTGTTCTGCTACATAGGATCAACATACAGCATTATATTCATCACTTCTACATGCTCACACTTCAAGTTTTATCTCACTGCTAGGTCTCTGTTAATCCAAAGCAACTGAAACTGAGGAGAAATGATTACCATATTTCTCATAAAGCAGTTTATTAGCACACTCGAAGTGTACTACGTTGTGTCCCTATTACGTGTTGAGATGATGTCATCAACTTTCCATAGCTTACCTTTAATCAACTGGCTAACATAACGTCTCATATTGGTAACGATTTGGTCCATATGCTTGTGAACAGATGTCTGAGGTTTAAGGAAGTGAGTGAGTTATAAGAGAGAGAGAGAGAGAGCGATATTCGGTTGAATTATTCACACTGACATCTACTCATTCGAAAGACAGCAGATTGCTCTGTTGACATTTGTAGGTTACGATCGACTGAACATCGGCTCCAACAGGCCGTTCTTGTTCGCATGACACTTTCATCTGTCCGAAGTCAGCTGGAGCCGTCACACGATTCTAACTCACTATGTTGACCCTCAGATGTTTCAGAGTGAAAATACATTAAACTCAAGTATTGTACCAGGCTTCTGCAGTGAGTTATTTTGCGGGCTTGGCAACTATAATAGGTGTTAATGGAGTATACTAATAGCTTAATGTGTGTCGTGGCTGAATGCTGTAACAATGCAGATTCATAAACAAAATAATAGAAGGTGACATACTGTCATGTATTGTTTCTTCGATATAGGTCTGAAAGAACCTGACAACTTTTGGTTCATTTAAGCGAAGTTTCTTTGACCACAATATGACTGGAATCGACCCTACTGTGCTCGTCCACAAGCCGGCACAATCTTTATTAACATAAGGCTGCGCTTATCACAGAATAGTCTGGAGTGATAGAGTGTTTTTGACCCTACATTTTATAATTGCTATACTCCAATTGTCTTTAGGTTATAAACATTAGAAACATTTCTGTTCCAATAGATAGATTATTTAATTATTAGATACACTAGTTCCACACTATATAAAACGACCAGTATTCATATTTAAACATTCAAAAATCCCTCGAATAAGTGACCGGAAGGGGGCAAACATGATTGCTGACGTTGGGTTGAAGTACATATTATTAAGTGGCAGTATACTATAAGTGAGTCTGTTTCTTAAATACTTCCATACTGATCGTTACTCGCAAGCAAAATTGGTCGAGAGTTCACATAGGATCATTTGGTCGTGCTCAGTATGAAGTCAGTGGCACAAAAATCAGCAAGATTGCCATACAAATGCTTGACGAAAGTTCAACTATCGGTCGCGACAGGCAGATGTACTTGAGTTGAGCTCTAACAGGACAGAAACTGCAGTATAGAAAAATTCCGGTTAGAAGGTTCTACTGGAATTTGAGGGTTGTAATCAATTGTTAGTGCTATTCAACTTGAAATTTCCACCTTTGTTTAGTGTGGTTCCAACCTGACGAAAGCGTTGACCAAAGACAAGAGTGTACTTGTTCGCGCCGGATGTAGATACTGGAGTAGGTAAAATGTGTCACAGGTTTCAGTATGTTTATTAGCCAAACTTTGAGCCCTCTGTCTCAGTAGTCTAATGTGAACTTTTGTTAAAATCACTGCTTCGTTTTTGTTTAAACATCCCATCTTTAGAACAGTCGGTCAACATGCCTCTTTCATAAACCTTCGACTTTCTGGCAGTCCAGTATCCTAAGATTCCATTCTGAGATGATCTGCCAAGTTACGGTTCCCATTTGTTCGTTACCGTTTCAAGTGACAACAATCACATACGTTTCCAAGGGTTCATTTCGAGTAAATGACTCAGTTCCATTTCGCAGTGGCGACCAACATTCCACGTATGACATATGAAAGTGTTGGAAGTAGCAGCCGTTTGATTTACAATCTGGTTTTCCCGTGATGTCCTCCCTTACAGTGTGCCCACACCGCCCTTTTTAACAGCTAGACCACATAACACCTCCCAGGGTTCTCAATGTCCTGTTCACACATACACTGTTATTGTACTGCGCCGTCCAGCGCCCCGCATACCATCCCGAATGGACAGTTCCCTGCTGCGCTCAGGACTCGTTCAGGTTGGCCTATATGCCGTTTTCTTGTCAGTTATCTGTAAAGTGGACGGTGGTTGTAATAAACATTGTACTAATTTGGCTCGCCATCAAACCATGCTAGCAATATCTGTTTTTGCTGTCCTGATGGAGCAAGGACTGAGATGGACATGACAAAAGAGATTGGGAGAATTAACGATTTTTGTGGGCACGACAAACTCGTTATGGTGACATTAATTGGGTTTGGGAAAGAAGCATCTTTAAGGGCGCTTGGTGTGCCTAAGTTTCGCGAAGACAGCCTCCGGTATTTTCTGCCCGTTATTCCTATTTTAGCTCTGTTTTAAATCAAGTACTCATTTTCTGAAAGCCGTTGATTGATGCAAGCTGAATCCCACTAAGTAATGAACGATAGAAATCTTGTTTGAACGAAGTGTACGCAATGCTTACAAAGTAACCATAATACCTTGTTCTACTGGGCATATTTTGTATATTGCCCATAAAAACGATCACAAGAGGAAAACGGTCTGCTGGATTATCGCTATCAGGGTAATGACAATGACTGACTCTGACGTTTGGTTGTCTCCGCCAGCTCATTCGATTCATTACACTAACACATAAGTAGTCTGTAGTATGCACTCGTAAAGATGTGGCAAAGTTGCTGGAAATATAAATCGTATAACATAAGCCTGTTGTCTTGTTTATTGGATTTTTATTGGTTTTTTCAATCTTCCTTGTTAGTTCAATACATAGATGTTAGCTACTTTTGTTTATAAGCAGAGTAAACCGTCATACCGTAGTGAGTCGCACACGAAACAGCTAAAATTAGACAGGGCAATACAGTAAGTATATGAATGACTTTCTCATGCTGGACTGCGTAACATGCCCTCACGACAGTGCTAACCAGATTAATTTTGTCCTTGACATTTTGGTGTGGTATTATAAAATCCCAACTTTCAGTTTGAACCTATTTCAGAAATATATATATAAATATATAGGAGAGTAAGTCACGTTGGAATATTTCTGTGATGTACTCTGTTTTGGCTTCTGACAGTATCGTATGTGTTGTAAACCCACCTAAACGATACGTTGGTTCGATCTCGGTATAGTGGTGCGCTCGATAAAATCGGATTCTTGTCCCGGTAAAAATTCACACGAAAATCTTGGTTCCGAATAGTACCGCGACTGTCACGTATTCGCTCCCAAGGCAAGCCAAAAGACGCGTTCAAAATAAGAAGGTTTGTTCCGCTCCAAAACGGGGTGCAGCTAAGGCGACAAGTACAAGGTATTTATAGGGCACGTCATGACCACACATTCCCACCACATCATGAGAAAAAGTTAAGATCGCAAATGTGCATAGAGGTATAAAAAGCCTCAAACGAGTTGAACAGTTCCGCTAGTCAGGACTGAGTCAAGTGGTTTTTTCCTCTTTCTCACGACGGAGGCGCCCTGGGACGGTCACAGAGTGGGCGCCCTAACAGTTAGTAAGGGTTGAGGTTGCATACTTGAAGTGCAGTCAAGTTTACACACCAGTGTTACTGATATGCTTACGGAATAGTCATTGACTTTTCAATTTTGAGTCTTTTTCTATCCATAGTCTGCATACTTTTGCACAGCATTAAATAGCTAGTGGTAAACCATCCACGTATACTGTGTGAAGAGCAGACGGAAGTGAGTCAGTACGTTGTGATCTTTGCTTGTTGTCTTGAAGAAAATTGTTCCACCTATTCATCAAAACGATAAAATGATAAATGTTCTGTTATGTCAACACTCCGTTTATCCTTCTCGGTGACATACTAGAAACATTGATCACATATAGTAAGTATATGGCAAGAATAAAAGAGAAACTGTAGAGTCTTGCTTTTCTAGGCATTTTAGCATAAGAGAACGAAAGAGTGTACTCTGTAAAACAACGTTCATCAAAGTCAAACGTGGTTTGTTCGGCGTACCCACCTACACACTGCAGTATCTTCAGAGATACGAGCGAAACCTGCTTGGTACACGGAGTGGAAGCAGTTGGTGCAACCGCTTGAATATGCTTTGTATTGATAATTGGTTGATACTCAGCAGGATTTTGTTTGGAAGACTGGCTAACCTCGCACATTAATACTGACAGTGTGAAACTAGTCGGCTGGACATATGAACTGTATACTAATTGTCCGTATTTGTTTAAGTATAGGTTGACGCATACGTCTGTCTACCTATCGATCTATCCTTCCGATAACAGTACAGTCATAAACAGGTCTGGCATCGGAGACATGTGGGAGCGAACGAACCAATCAGTCGAATTGGGCAGATAATGAGGGCAGGTTTTATGTTCCTGCTCAACTGGACGGTCAGACCGGTGAGGAACAAACATCTCCCATTGCAAAGCTACAGTCTAGCAGTAAGTACGCTTAGGTATGCTGGTGATGAGCCCAGTGTGATAATGTGGTAAGGTCGTAAAACCAGCGCAACATAAGGCTTAGTGTCTGTATAAATGTGTGTGTGTTTGTGCACGCTACTTAAGTCAAGTTCCCGAATGCACACTGCCAATCGGAACACCTGCCTGGATAAGTATATGCCTGGTTTACTGTTCTAACATACTATGGTCGTACGAAGGCAATAAAAGCCGCCTTGTTGAACGCTGAATGTGTGTAGATATGAATACATGCAGGGATGTGTTCATGCTTGTGTGCACGTTCGCATCGTTGTACCAACCAATCGTATCTTAAGTGAGAGGGAGAGCGTATTGGCGCAAAAGTGAGAAAGGAACAACACAAGAACCGGAAGAGATGACAATCCACGAGAATTAAAAGTGTATACGAACACATATTGACCGGGATATTTGAAGGTTGGGAAGAATTCGACCTCTTCATAAAACAGTTTTGACCACCTGACCCTGGGCTTACCGTGGTCATGTGGTTACCCATTTTGGTAGTCTCATTCACAAGCTAGTCCTCCAAGTATCGGTGCGTTGTGGACTTGTTTGTACTGCTACCTAGTACTTTCATCTGTGATCCGTAAGAATGACATCACGTCCTTGGCAAAATTACCCACCTGAATTTCTCGTTCAATAATGACTCATCGTTAAGTACAGGTTCGGTCTTTTTAGTGAGAGTGATAAGCTTGTTAAGAAGATCCATTCTCTTCCGTCCGAATTGTCTCAGTTCACTTCTGTTTCCCTAGCTCGTTAAAACCATGAATTTTCACTTCTACTCAACGATATTTTGCACGTTTTACGGCTGCCCGAAAATCATTTCGAAGAAGTTTCCTGAAAAACCTTTTCAGTAACTTAATTATTCTTTGCATTCGGACGATTCAACTTTTCGCTCTGTGCCAAATATTCATCCTCCGAATGAGTAAAATCCTTTTGTGAGTTGACTCGATGTAAATTACATGACTTCACAGTTCTATGCACTCCAACCAGATTCGGTGTGTCACACATATGACATTACAAGACATCAGTTAAGGACTGAAAATATTTCGATTTGTTTACACCCGTGAACAACTAGGGGACACCATGGTGGTCAATAAACTTCCAATTCGCTAATTTTCCTGAACTACGTAACCAAGGGTTGTTGTACTGCCTATGTCACTAAGGTTAATCTGTACAAGTCCACTACTTTCTTGTTTAGGCTGGGTGGGACGCAAGACGAGGCACACTCAACTAATCAGTGATCAGATAGTTACAATAGACTGTTGAAATCAGAGATATTGACATATCAGTGGTCTAGTTTGTAACCTGAGGATTTGGTTGTAAGCTTACAAAAGCCAGTAAACTAAGTAGGATTCAGTAAAATTTTGCAAAAAATTTACTTCGAATGTTAAGAGTGTGTGCCTACCACGTCAGGCAGTGAGTATCAGTAACCGAAGTGAACTTTGATATAGTTACACAAACATGACCCGAGGGATTGGTGGAATGAACACTGGTTCTGAAAACGGTGTACAACACCAAAGACGTTTATGATCTACCGTAAGAAAAACATTATCCACAATATACCATACCACAGGTCTCAAACACGCTTAAAGCGATTTGACTACAACACTTCAAAGTAGTTTCTTCCTAAGGTAAGCTGTTAGAAAACGAAATGCCAGCACGATGCCACGTGATGTATCTGAAAATATTTCGCAGCATTTTTTCATAAAAGATATTTGCATACGATAAATGGAAATGCTTACATCAAGTGAGTTGTACGCCTGCTGATGCTGCAGTCGATCATTTGTAAAAGAACTGCATGTTTTCATCTTTATTTCAACGTTACCACGAGAGCCGTTTGACCTAGCGTGTAATGGACCTAGCCGAACACTCGTCGACCCCAGGCTTTTACCTCTCAACTAGTGTAACATACAAGCCAGCCGTTTTTACTCTGACTATCCGTCAAACTTGCGGACCAACGTGGAGACAGCGCGGTACAGCGTTCTTCAGAAGTAGGGGTTCCAACAACAACCCTGTTAAAGGAAACAATACAAACAAACATGAGCCATAGGCCCAGTAAGCCATGCATACAACTAACACAAACAAACTGAAACGGCGTCGACAACACAGTAGCACGCTCTGTTACACAATTCAAATTCAACCCGTGCGCTCTTGTTGGCCTCGATCGTACATTACACTAGTGCGGTTATTTGACGTCTTTTCAGGGTCATATAGCAAATAAACATCAGTTGTGATCACCATCCTATTGTTACCGGGGAGAATGATTCCAAAGATTCACAATAGTCTCTCACAATAACTTTTATTTCATGCAGACAATTCAGTAACTATCGGTTTTGTAAAAAAGGTGTTCCATTTCTATTCAGAGTGAGATGTTTAAATTTCATTCTCACTTAACCTAATATAATGAGCAATATTTCAAGCTGCATAATCGATACTGTAGACTTCTCTTCTAGGCTCATGTTGTACTTAAACAAGGTTTATTTTGCCATCAATTTTGTGTTACAGCGCTAGCGCAAACTTTGTTGATCATTTTATACACAAGGGGATAATATAACTCCCAAGATGGATGTACATATCTCGCTTATGTGCATTTCTTCAAACCAGCTACTGACTTGTGTCTACTCCTTAATTGCCAAGTCTGGAGTAAAATTCGGAGAGCCAAACTAGGACAAACAGCGTTAATCTTACTCGGTTCAAATTAAACGAGTTATGAACAAAACATACTTGGTAGCCATACTGCCTGGACTGTCAGCTAAGTCACTCTGGACAACGGCTGTATCATTTAAACAGTTTCGCTCGATGAGATTCTAATATCCGTGGCATACAGGACGATGAGTATATCAACATAAAACATTAAGTTACGTGGATTAACCAACAAACTAAGTACATTCAAAGTGACGCGGAATTTCCCCACACTTCCAAATGTTGCTCACTTCCAACTTGATTTTTGAACGATATCCACGAGGAAATCCACTAAAAAAGATTCCATGCTATTTAGGACTCACATGTTTTCCTGTTTCTCACTAATGGCACTCAGGATTATCTTCTGCAGAAAGAATATGACAGTCTTTTGTAGCAGTGCTCACTCCCCTACAGCGTCTGAGATCCCCGTTTCCTATGTCGTCGTAATGGTATAACATTGTATGTAGCAGTTTTTACAAGGCAACAATATGCTATTTTTAAAACAATTTGTGATTATATAGATTGAACATCACCCACAATTGATCGCAGCTGTCGCATTCCCATAGACTTTCCAGTCGGTCCCTTTCGAACAGCAGAAGCACCAGACTCGAGTTTCGCTCTCATTAGAGCTCGTCAGTAGTGCATATCATCGCCACTGCCGGGACTTGAACCACGGACACGCTGTTCATGAGGCAACCGTGTTTACCACTGTGAGTCTAGTGCTTCTTTTCGAAAGGGGCCGACTGGAAAGCCTATGGGAATGCGACAGCTGCGATCAATTGTGGGTGATGTTCAATCTATATGAAAATCAAAATCTCCTACTACTCATCATTAATTTGTGATTAGTAGGTAATTTTTTCGATTTAGCGGTAACTCTTCAATCTTAACACACGCTTCGTCAGACCAGATGAACCGTTGGTAAGTTTAGTGATATTTAAGACAAGCTAGAAGTAATCAGCTAAACGACCAGAATTTAGGGGATCATGGGTCAAGTGCACGTAGACGGGGGTCATTGCTAGGTTCGGGTTGCTAATCCGAACAGGTCGGGGACATATGAGCAGCGAGACAGAAACGAACTCGATAAAGTCAATCGGATAGAGCAACAAAAAGTCGGTTGGTTTTGAGGCTCAGAAAATTTTCGATATGAATACGATATGAGCCAGCTGAAGCACGGGATACACTGGAATGAATAAAATTATGCTGATGTGATCGACTAATCTCGTTAACATTGACAATTTTGATAGTATGGAATAGAACCGTACTACTTAAAAGAGGCGAACTAGTAGCACGGTGGATAGGAACGTCGGTCTACACGTTCTTCTATGTATTATCTTTGTCCGGTTTGAGAAGAATTTTGACGCTCGTAGGATGAACAAAAACATTCGTTAAGCAAAACAAATTTAACATATCAGCAACACACCTTCTAACATCAGAAAATTACTTTACATCCTGCATCATTTGCACAACTGGGTTTCTTTTTTCAAGTTACTCAAAACTGTAGGAATGAATAATTTTCAGTTTATTGATAGTTCTGTTAATCTTTTCAGTTTTCCACTGAAAACGTTTAATTCGTCCATCTAACTAGGATCCGAACGGAGAACAATTGAACCGGTAGGACATATGAGTCAAACAGTTACTACTATGCAAGCATTGCAACAAGGATCAGTGTTTTTGCGCACACAAAAAGATAGCAAGTGTTCTATCAATAAGTCTTCCTTGATTGACAACAGTACTGCACAGTGGTTAAGTAATGATTCAGAGAATGAGTTGACATGGTCAGCTAGAAAACCTGTCATTAAATAGACTTGACAATCGAATGGGTCTGAGTCAAGAAGACAGTTGAGAAACCGATCTGATGTTATATGGAATTCAAAATAACTACGTATTTTCTTCAGGAGAAACGATTGTATCTGCGAATACCAGTTCTAGCGAAATGCAGTTTATGAATATCGTTGCATAGCCCAATGGGGAGACCGGTGGAGACAGTGAAGACAGCGAAACAACGATCAACATATATGTTGAGTGGTCACATGTCACGCGGTTCAGTACTCCTTTAGGACGATAACCTGAATGAACTGTAACAAAACGAGGACTCAAGTGTGATTTTTTTGTAAACAGAAGATCAATCGTGAAAACTTATTTGAGTGTGAAACCTGCGGTTGAAAGTATGTATCAGTCACCTTTGTAATAAAGAAGACATGCGAACACTCAGCAAATCTACCATGATTAATTACGATTTTCTGCCAAATCCCACATAGATGTTTCTAAATCTTTTGCCTCCAAGCAGGGGCTGCAGTTAGACGATGGTAGTAACGCTGTTTAGTTGCCCTCTTACCCTAAACATCCTACTTCCAGTTCAACAATCTGTACAAGCAATTTACAAAATACATCGTAGACAATAAAATCGACGACATGGGATTTCGTCAGGTATAAATTCGACCAAACGGTTAACCTTAAAATTCTGTCACCTGATAATCGTCTTGCGCATGCAGTAATTCCAACGTACACTAACAGTCTTAGACAAAAACAACTGTGATCTTTCACTTGAGTAGACAAGGTTTCACAACCGTACAGCACGAACGAAACCACAGACATAGAGCATGCCTATGTATGTGAGCAGATGGTGAAGTGTCACTTATCCATTATACCACTTTTTCTTAAACTTATAAGGAAACTTTTCTGTGTAGGTGATTTTACTATTACGTCTTTGAGATGGCAGTTTGTGTTCAGGCTCTTAAACTTAGTCCAATTGGGGATGCTAAACTGAGGCAACAGCCGATTATCACTGGAAATCTTTCTATCGTGATAAAGGAAAATTGTAAAAAACCTGCATCTTCTAATCATTGTTTAAAGCATCATTCATGAATAGTCATGAATTCGGAGATTTGGACTTAATCGGGGGCTCATCTATCTGACTTAATGATATCGTGAAGGTGTCTCCTGTCTAAAGACTGAGCGACCTGAGTCTTACACAAAAATGGTTGGAGTTGGGCATCCAGATGCGCTTGTTCAGTCGCGTCTAATATGAAGCTAATGGCCCATTGTATAATACGGTTCACTCGACGGTACATGAATGTAGACTTAAGTCGATCGATACGCACCACTAACAAGCCTAAGCTAAAGAGAAGTTTGAGTGATGCGTTGTTTTTCGATACGAACTAGCTATAAAGTTCATGTGGGTGGGGTATTATTAAAAGTAAGCTATTTGCACAGCAATTTTTAGAACGCCATTTGCGGTTGCCGTGATTTCTCACAATCTGAAAGGTTTATCGATTCTATCGATGCTTACTTACATGTACACACTCCCAATGAGCCGCGCAAGACTCAATAAAGTTTGGGAAAGAGAGGTTTGTTGAAGTGGAGGCTTTTAGCCAACTAGCCAGCTTTCCTGGATTCATTATTACAGATGTGGCTTGTCAACACTTTAGTTTAGCTTTGTCAACATTACATAGTACGTGGTTTTACCTTAAACACGTGACGTTCTGTAATCAAGGTTAAGAACACTGATACGCTGATGATGTTTTATTGATCGTTTCCTAATCTGACCAGATCAATCTGGCTATGAAAAATATGAACACTACGCATAAAAACCTGAGTATGACCTGTGAAGTAGAACGGAACAATTCAGTGACATGCCTCGACGTACTAATCACGCGTTCCCCAGATGGTTCAGTCAAACATTCTCTCTACCACGAACACTAATACATGTACATATGAAATATATCACTTTGTAAGTTCTGCACATAGCTTAAGCAGGAACAACCCATAGTTCCTACTTTTTTACTTAAGCTGAAATACTTACCTCTTATGAGGAAACCAATTTCGAGTGTCAGCTGAATTTTAATTGTTGAATTTCTTATGGCAGATGAACTTTATACATAAAGACATAAACCATGGCAGTGTGTAACTGTAAAGACACAGTCTAGGACACTACAGTCCTTTCTTCTGTGAAAAATTTACTCTTGATTGACACTTTCACACTGACATGATGGTATTTGCGTCAGTGTGTTATTCGAAAACATTCTTCACGCAAGCAGCTGCACAAACAGACTATGTAGGGGCGTGTGTGTTCTGTATCGAACCCAGCCGTATTTTACCTCTGTAGTGAACTACAAAACACAGAATCTGTGATTGAAACAATCCAGTCGATTGTCATCAAACCGTATGAGCAGAGAAAGAGTGTCTTAGTAGACGAACTGTTTTGCGTTGAATGACAGCTCGGATAACGCGCACACGATACGGACATGGACGGCATTTCTTGTACTTCTGTTTCTAAGTCGTACAGATGGAGAGTAGTAGGTGAAACAAACACAAATAATTTTGAACTCTACGACTAAATGAACCATGTTCTTCACCATTTCTTGAACGGCGTAAACAAAAGAACAATAATTGAGGATTTTGTACAGGGATTTATTGATATACTCTTGCTTTTTTTAACACTTTTGCTAGTGTCTTGGGGTCGATTAAGTTTAAGCTGAGCGACCCTCTCCTTGTACTGCTTGCCGGGACCCTTCAAGAAAAGATGATTCGAAGACTGAGACGTCACTATATACACAGCGTGGCCCCTTAGGCTACCTGATGTTTGCTTCCATACATCACTGTTAGTTTGTGTAGTTAGATCTAAAGCACAAACGACTGGTCTGTTATCTCCTCGGAACCATTTCAGTAACACTAATAGGTTATAGATGACAGTCAGACAGCTCAATGATTTTACACGTGCTGCTTAGACATGTGCCATGAACAGCCCGTTTACAATTTTCAGCAGCCGGAGCAGGAGCAGCAGCAGTGGCGGCGGCGGCAACCATAACAACGGAATAAGTTGGTTTGTACAAATGAGTTTTAGCAGTATATCTTAACCACTTAGTCAGAAATCGATTAAGCAGTGTTCAATCATGGATTAACATGATACCAGGTTTGAAAATTGATTTTCCCGTTAGTGTAGATAGTCTGCAGTACGATATTAAAAACCGAAAACATATACACTACAGAGGATTGGTAATACGATGAGGAACGGCAAGTAGAACGTTAATTTTAACATGGCGACTTGCCAATCTTCCTTGCAAAACTTCTTTGGTTTGGTCATCTCAGACCTTCATCCAGCACAGCCTGTATACACATGTGTATACTAGTGAACAAAATAAATAGTCAGACTCAATTACTATCGGTTAATTGACTAAAACCAGTAGTGAAAAGTAGGACGTTAATCGCTTTCAGTTCGCTGTACACTTATGTAATTAGGAGAACTTCCTAGGAGAAGTTTCCTGAATAACATTCAGACTTGTGCTGATCGATTCTCACACAACACCAACCTATCTGTCACTGCCTTGCCTGAGTAAATGCTATATTCAAAGTATTGCGACACAATTCGAGAAATTGGTCAATAAGAAATTACTCTGTCTTTTTGTAAGATAAATTAACCTGGTGTACAGTACTGCACCGGTCGATTGCGTCATGATCACCTTGAAATATTTAGTCAAGCTGAATGGCTAATAATGACGGTAACTAACCTTTGTTTGAACCATTGTTGGTCTGACTCAGAAAGATCAACTCACCCTTACCATTTGAGCAAACTGTAGCTCATGAGTAGACTAAACGATTCCACTTGGCTTTGTGAGACTGTCCAAACGATCGCTGACTTCATCACATTAGTATCCCCTAACTCGCTAGTTTCTACATAAATTCCAACGCTGAACTTCAAACAGAGAATCACATTTTGGTAGTGTAATGTGCGATCGAAACCAGCAGGCGCGCACGAGTTGAATATGAATTGGTGACGGTGCGTGCTGCTTTGTTGTCGGTGCCGTTTTATTTATCGTTTGAGTAAGTCGTCTGCATGGCTTACTTGGCCTTTAGCTTATGCTTGTTTCTTGTTGTATCCTTTTACAGGATTGTTGTTGGAACCCCCTACTTCGGAAGACCGTTGTCCCCTGGTGTCTCTATGTTGCCCTAACGTTGGTCCGTAAGTGGAACGGACAATCAGAGAAGAAACAGCCGGCTTGCATGTTACAGTAGCAGTTGACGAACCGAGTTCGATGGTGACTGGTTAAATGAACGATATTCAGTTAAAATGACACTAGCAGTCAGTACCGGGAAATAATTTACGATAAGGGTGGCAGATTACATCTGTCAGTCACAGTATAGAAAGCTAAGAGGGACAGACTTCAATGAGGCCAACTACCTATGTTCAGCTTTATCCAAAGTGTTTAACGGTTGCACAACAGCGAAAATGAAGAACGGAAGTACAGCACAAATGTTAGGCTCTCCTGAGGAAGGCCACTCGAGGTGGTTGAAACGTAGAATATTACAACTTGCTCATAACGTTGTGTTATTCTCAATCCATTTATTATTTGTGAGGATAATTGATGCAAACGGTAGCCGTGATAAGCGCAGTTAGAAAACGAATGACTTATTGCCATTTTCTGTAGACTAACTTATCGTACTGTCATGTCTTAACCAAAATGAACGACATGAGAGAAAAATTGGTTGAATAAGGTACCTGGTTCAGTAACTATTGCCAAGATTTCAAATATGAAAGTGTAATTATTTTGATAAAAATCAATAGACGTATTTATACGCAGTAACGGTTTAATATACGATAACCGTTAGATGATTGCATGTCAGTAGCATTGCCAAAACCCACACAGTTCTGAATTTTTTAACTCCACATATACAAGTCTGTCTTCTGCTGTCAATTACCGATTAAGTTACGGTTGTCTCAAATAATTTTCGACCAAACTCCTAACTGTGAGTTACCTATAGCATGAATTTTCGATTTGCACTGTTTTGGTTTTCGTGATACATTCGGCTTGCTTACAAACTTGTTAGGCATGTCAGCCTTCCTGAAGTTTTCTGTTTGGTTAACTTTATCCGAAGCGCACTATTACCGTCTCTTTAGTTCTGTGTGGAAGATGAATCGGTAAATATTACAGATTGCATCCAAATAACCCTGTATTTTCCCCAAGGGATCTTATATTTTATGACAGTGCGAGAAATTTCACAAGGATGAAAAGTGGTTTCGTAAGCCGACCTGTTCTGTGATGACACATTAGCGGTAGGGCACAAAAACATCTGGAAAAACAGATTCCTACTGAGAGGTGTTCAACTTTTTAGACTTCATCCGCAGTGTTATTGCACTGTACAATTCTGCATCCAAACCTAACAATTGACCTAGAGATTATATGTACTGGTTCTCCTGTTTGCTATACCATTATTTGTTAAATGAACTTCAACTCATCGACGCCTGGGGGCGAACAATGAGCTGAATGGATGTCTCAGACTTATTAAACAACAAAAATGACAGAGAAAAACACTTGGTAACCGTTGTAGTCGTCACACTGGGATAGTCGTTAAGAATGACTTCGATTCCATTGGTAAATATGTAAGCTGCCGGTTGTATGCTAACAATTTTTATGTAGAACACTGACTAGCACCAACTCGCGAATTTTTGTGTTATTCTTATCAAGGTCTGTACTATCTGTTGCCTTACTATTGGGCGAGCGAACGTGCTTGTCACACTGGTCAACCGCAAAACAATGAATACTTTTTTAGTTTTGTAATTATCACATGTAGGTGGTCGGCTTACAACAAATCTTTATGTAAGACTGTATCAACCACTTGATGTCTGTCATCGAATGAGACCCTTGAATGTTATTATTTTCGAGCACCAGTCGTTGCTAGGTGACCATCACTCGCAGTGGATCGAAACGGCTCACATTTAACATCTAGCCCATTGCTATATGAAGTTTCTCTCATAGTTGTGCACATTCTGTCAGGAACGAGGAGTTGGATTCCGATTCCCATACTAGAATGACAAAATGTTGACGGTTGTACCATCCACCAACTCATTATGAGCACATTTTCTACTAAGATCGTTTGTGAGTAACACATCCGACAAACTGTCATTTGATAGGAAAACATATTACACGTAGCGTACCAACCTCGCTCGGTGCAAATGAGATTGACAGACTTTGTCAATGTGTTAGTAGCAAATGATAATCGATATCAGCTTTTCAGAAAGGGGCGACTTGGTATCTACACAATTTATTAGCTGTTTAGAGCAAATGGGAAGATGATTGATTTATGCGACGAGCATGAACAAGGATGGTTTGATTTAACCAATGACAATGACTTTTCTGATTCAGTAGAATGAAGTAAGTATAGAATGCCAAACAACCAACTGTACGAGCTAAAATTAGGTGGAAAGCATGTGGTCATGGATAGACTACTGGACGGAGACGTGTAATTTGGGTAGGCTTATCGTGCAGTCTCACTATCGTACTTACACAAAGCACGTTGATCATCGAACATGACATTTGTATCGCGGGCTTATTCCGAGTCGCGGTATCATCGGATAGCAAACAAATTCTGTGCCACATATGACAGTGGGATTAGGTCACACAAACGAACACGTTAGTTGTTAGTACCAGTGTTTGGATAACCTGTTATGGCTAGGTTGGGTGTGGTCTGCGAGGCCACTGGGAAGTACAGATTGGATCGATGCAGAAGATGAATCCCAAGGTAATCGAACTATGTTGTTCAAACTATGGTGTAATGAACAGACACTGAAAACTGCATAACTTAAACAGATGTGCTCGTTGGCGTAGCTCTTAGGATCATCGTGACCTCTCTACTAGTTGAATTTTTCTATGAACCCGTGGTTACACACCCATGCTTCCTCTCGAATGACATAAACTTTTCCTTTCTGCCTTCCATGCTTTTGAGATTCACCTCATGGATCGTCTCTATCCCCACATTCAAATGGCTCGTTTGAACTGACTCAGTTTGGTCACAGTTGATGATCAGCATCCGAAACGTAGACAATAACAACCGACTTGCACTTTTGTATGTCTTCACTCCCATAAGTTGAGTAGGGAATAACATAGATATTTGCCAGTTCTCCTGCTGCGTGTTTATAGCAGTACATAAGCCAAACAGCATTACAATTAAAAATGCATTGTAAAATTTCGTCATGTGACCAGTCGGAGTTGGCTTTTAACAAGAAGGAATATCGCCTAGCAGGTTTAATGAGGTCGGAGATTTTGACCTGTCTAGGAAGTCCTAATCGTGAGGTTATCGATTGGAGTTAACAGACAGTAACTGTGTCTCCTCTCAATGCGATCGGTCAACCTGATCATTACTCACAAGCGAAAGTGGTTGAGTGTTCTCATATGATAATTCAATCGTGCCTAACGAGAGGTCAGTGGC
>JTDE01000371.1:97757-113637 GCA_014338405.1 Paragonimus skrjabini miyazakii
TCACTCTAACTCGGAGTGAGTCATTCATTACCCTGGAGACAAATGAAAGCAAAGCCAATGGTCGATATTATGCGGGGAGTTTTGAGAATTTACCTTCAAAGGCAGATGTAATTGAGTTGTTCCACGGTGGTTGACAGGCCGCCAGTTAACAATGACCAGTTGAAAGGATCGTTAGCTGCACGACCGATTGCGCAGATCAACTATTCGGGACGACCGCCACTGTCCAACTTGTGTCGGATGATTAGTGTGCTAATGGCTTCCTGAATTCACTCCTAAACTATGACAATAAGACTTTATCCTGCCCTGTTCTGCTACCTTGATGTGGTCGTCAGCCTTGTACGTTGTATCGATCCGCAGGGCTATTCTGACTATGGCTTCGATTCCACCATGTGCAAGCTTGTCAGAGAGGCCAAAGGAGAACAGCTGGACGGAATCAGATACACTCAGGGTTGTATGTTACACTAATGCCCGCATAGAAGTGCGTAGGTGGTGATGCACGATTGCACGAACAGTTCAGAGTCGTTTTATAGTTGCGGTACTGATGTCTTTCGATTAAGGAGTAAATGGTTATAAAAGGTACCTTCAAATAAAGAGCACCTCGACTGCTGAACTGTTAACCGTGACCATAGGCACTTTATCTGATACGGTCGAAAAAGTTGCGGTATCACCCAAAAGTCTAATGTTATTTGGAATACATCCACTGTGCGCAGCAGTGTTCACAATCGGTCATTAATTTCGTATTCACTGCACCCTCGGGCTAGGCAAGCCACTTACTGACAAAGTGAGTAAGATCTTTGTGTCACTGACTCCGGGTAGGGTCACTCAAAAAAACCCTGTATCTTGTTGGCCCGCAGGTCAAAATTTTGAGCCAGAAACCGCGGTTGGAATCGCCGAAACAAAACCCCACGCGCTGACCAGACGATCGGGAAGTATCCCAAGTTACCATTCATCCGACAGTGACAACATTCAGCTACTACAACTTCCTCCTTCTGTTTTACCCCACAAATTTTCTACCTTCTCTGTGCCTTCGGATGATCATTATTGTGTAAAATCAAGACAACCGGTAAACATCGGCGTCTTCAATGTCCACGCTCTCGGGAAAGTCGGTCAGCAAGCTGCTGTGGCAAGTACTCTCTCAAGTCTGGAGCCTGATGTATGCTGTATGTCAGGTACGCGAGTCTACGATTCTAGCACTGTTGCCCGCATGGACTCACCTCTAGATAACTGTCGATTCAAGCGCTTCTCTCTCAGAGTTTCTGGTGACGCCGAAACCGAATCTCGTGGTCAAGCTGGAGTGGGAATCACACTGAGTTCCAAAACAGAACAATGTTTGCTTGACCTGTCAGACTCAGTACATCGATTAAAGTACTTGAACGCAAGTCGGAAAAGCGGTGCACATTCATTATATCCACGAATGTTCTAATAGATGGCTGTTCGAATGCTACCAAGGAGGCGTTTTACGACACCCTCCTTGACCTTCTGAAACAGACTAAACATTCTGACAACACCATACTAGCCGGCGATTGTAACGCTCAGCTTGGTCGTCATTCTCCGGATGTGAAGTGGCTGGGAGGTGTGTTTGGCGTCTGGGCTCAACGCACTGACAGCGGAGAAAGACTGTTACAGCTGTGCTTATCTCACGGTCTCTATATTACGTGCACCGTATTCCAACACAGGAATAGGCACTGTGTTTCATGAAAACCTCCCTGTGCCTCTCAGATGTGGACACAACTCGTTCACATGGTAGTCAGTTACAGATGGTGTTACTCGGTTAAAGACTGTTGTGCACTTTGGAGCAACCACACGGACTCGCACCATGCTGTTGTGTGTGCTCGTTTTGTTTTGCCACTTGCCCGGAGGTCATACACTGGTAAATGCAAGATACTCAACTGGCAGTCAAGCAAGACGAGTGTAAGGAACGAACATTAAGGAGCACTGGTAAACAAAATGCCCAGTTTGAGTGAGATGGGAGAACAAATCGCAGCAGCCATGAAGGCTTGCCGTAAAGAGGTATAGTCCGGAGAAGCTGTTTAGTTTTGACAGAACTGGACTTATGTCGTATTGATAAACCTCATGAACAAATGTCGCCCGACTCCATCTGACCTTCAGTAAAACAACGACCGTCGAGAACTGAAATGCAGGCTGGCCAAAAGCCTGAGCAAAGACCATGAGCATCAGTTTGTCAGACAGTCGAGAGAGATGGAACGAGTCTTTTTATCTGGGAATAGCAGACAGCTATTTTCCCAGATCCGTGGTTGTACTGGCCGTCGAATCGGTGTAGATGAGACCATATGCGAAAGATGGTTTGTTTACCACCAAACAATCGCGTCTACTTGACAGGTGAGCTGAACATATTTGGGGATAGTTCAGCTGGCCTCAGCTGTGTCATGTGGACGACAGGACCCGAATGGTCAGTTACTGTGTTCCAAGCGGTCCTCTGTCGGAAGCAGAAGTGGCCCTGGAGCTTAAGTTCTTGAAGCTTAACAAGGCTCCTGGACCAGTCCTCCATTCTCCTTCTCTTCTCAAGGATGGTAAGGAGAGGTTGATTTCAGAACTGACAGGATCCCGTTAAACGGTTTGAGAAAATGAAGAGGTACCTCGTGATTAGCACTTATCAACAGTAACTCCAGTTTTTTAAAAAGAGGTCCGAAGTCTATGTGACGACCACCGAAGTATCGTTTTAGTGACTACTGGGTCCAAGTTACTCACTGACTTCATTTTATGTCGGCTCACTAAACCCACAGAAAGTCAGGTACATAAAGAACAGACAGATTTCCAGTCCGGTCAGGGGTGTGTTGATCACATTTCTACCTTGAGACAGATCTTGGAACATCGGCACTCTTAGGGATAGCCGACGGCCATGGCCTTTTAAACCTAAAGACGCCATTCGATTCGGTTAATCCTAAAGTTCCCGACACTACCTTCTTCACATGGAGGTACCATGGAAGTACGTGAATATGTTGAGATCACTATATGCCCATTCTGCAAGCACAGTGGAGCTTTATGGAGGTATTCGTTAGGAAAGTTTGATCTCACTATCTCCTCCTATTCAGTTTTGTCATGGACGACATTTTGACCAGCGAGCTTCGTTTTGAGCTTCTTCCTAGCGATAGGTTGACCGACATGGATTATGCGGATGCTATTGTCTTACTTAGCCCATCCACCGAAGACATGCAGACCATGCTGAACAAAATGAGTGACCGGACTGGTTTGTATGGAATGTGCTTCATACCTTCAAATTGCAAAATTTATCCTCAGGGTCTTACTTTCTTTATTGCGTGCAGTCCACTGAAGACTGTGAACACATTCACAAACATGATTAGCACAATCTCGTCAACTTGTAACATTGCTGATGAGGTATCCGCGAAAGTAACAGGGGCACAAGTTGCCTTCGCCAACCTACGTCATCTGTGGCGTCGAAAAGACGTTGAAAGAATGGGTCTATAATACTTGTGTGTGTGTGTGTTCTGTTTTGCTCTATTGTTCGAAAACGTGGTCCGTTCGCATCGAAGCTGTCAACTGATTTACTGTGTCTGACCATCGTTGTCTCCGCCACTTTACTCTCACCAAATGGAATAAGTGAGTGAGCAATACGGCTGTAGGCCGGTGCGTATTCCGGAACGCCCGAGATCAGTGATCAATTGATCAACTAATCGCGTTGCACAGCCTACGATGGTTGGGGTACGTACTCTGCATGCAAGCTGAACGTTTGCTGTACCGGGCATTATATACTGAGATCACTGACAGTTGGGTAAAACGGCGTGGTGATCAACCAACAACGTGGACAATGGATATGAAGGTCCTGACTGCTGCACTGAGCAAAATGGGTAGTTGTCGCCTGTCTGTCTAGGGTTCTCGTGGTCACTCAAATCGCTGGTTAGAAACGTTACTGGACATGGCGGTGTGCCGTAATCATTGGCGTACCTGCATTCATACCGTTTATAGTTCCTTCACCTAGGCTTTTTATTAATATCATTATTGTTACTACTTTAACCTTATCGGGAACATTTATTTATATAGGATATTCCATATCACTGCTGAGGTGAGCAACAGCCCGAACCACAATAATTCCTGACCAGGCCCATATCTGTTATAATGTTGAAGATGACGATCTTGATCACTGTCATTATTGAGATCGTGATGGTACCCATGATAAATAAGATTTGATACAAATGGGTCTAGTTGTATTCTGTAAGCTCAAAGAATGATTATATTGTGCGGTTAGGTTCACTTACTGTCCATCTGTAGTTTTGGCAGTACATCCTGATAAATTCGGTAGAAGTTTGAAAATTATTCCTGGTATATGTTAAAACTTCAAAGCAAAAATTTTTCGGATCCATGTTCAATTCTTAAATCAAAACCATCTCGGTCACTAGACTAATACTGATGTACGGCAGCTGTGTTGCAATTGCACTATATGGTATACTCAGCAGATGCAAGCTCATTCCGTTCTGCTTAATACCTTTTCAGTACTGAACACTTCAGTACAATCAGACGTTTGGTTACGTTTTTAGGCATTTCGAGTTTTCCTTGGGTTTGTGAAATTTAACTTGAATAATCTCGTTAACAGCATCTAGGATTTTCTCAACGATGGTCTATCAGTGATTGGCCAATCTATACAGTGATGAGGTCAGGACAGTTAGACTTGCTGATCTGTGTCTCTATTGCCCAGAATTTCACCTTAAAAAGAGTCGTCAAACTCAACTCTTGTAAACTTTGTTGTCCGATGCTATATAAATAGTTGAATTCTATTGCCCCGTGGTCACTACAATCAAGCAAATCTGTGCCTCTTAGATAGCAGACAAAATCAGCCTCGTCAGTGAAAAAAACAAGCGATAGAAGAGAGCTGTAAACCCACCTGACACTTTGCTGGATCCTGAGCATTGTTTCACGCGGAATTCACTACCAACAGTGGACGTTGCAGTAACAACTAAATAACTCTGAAATCTGCCCGCAAGTGACTGATATCGAACGCTGTTACGGCTTTAAGGTGACTCACCATGGGTTACCTATGTAGAACCTTATGATAAAAAATATCTTTTATGTTGTAAACAGAAGGTGAGCTATGGATCAAACCATTTAAACAGGTGAATTCCTCGGTGACTTTGGCCATTCGTTTCATCTATTCAGGAAGGTATAGCAGTATCTGGTCGTGAGTATATGAAGAAGAAACATCGCCTTCCTTATCGATTTTTCTAGCACTTGGAACCATCCTGATTCCAAGAACGGATAGTTAGCCGTCCTGCTTTTTTGTTTGCAACAGATCTACGCGATACCTACTGCAGCTGGTTTTCGCCAAGTCCAACGATTCGCAAACTCTTCTAGTAGAATCTTCCACTTTGTAGTACTTCCTACCATGTTCATCACCATAATCTGTCTACTCCTGGAAACGAACATACAGACCTAGCACTTACTGGGGGTGTACAGAGACGGGCCAGAAGAAGAAGTATAGGGAGTTCACGAGTACCTCACACCCCGAAAGACTGGCAGAATTAGATCAATTCGCAGTGAATTACAGAAATCTCAGGGGAAGACCGAAGTCTTACTTACAAAATACCCTACCATCCGGGTCATCCGCTGGCACATCTCTCACTAAACATGAATGTACGTTTAATAGATCACTCAGTGAAACTGGGTTATGGAATAGACAGTTTACTTTGTAAACACTTATAGTTAGGGTCCGTTTACGCCAGAACATACTTCTCAAACCTGTGGTCATGACTGAACCAAGTGAGCAAAGTAAGTGCGGTCAGCAGACATGTGAGAGACAACCTGTACTGTAGGTTTCTTAACCACCCTTCTGTCTTAGTACCGCTGGTCATTAATTGCTTATTTCTGCTGGAATGTTGTTTCGGTATGTGTGTCAATATTTACAGCACACCAGCAGCTTCACTGTTTTAGCTAATTCTATCCATTTTTTCCTCACATCGATAAATCCTCTAAAGATGGAAGTGAAAAGGTGTGTTTCATTGTGCAACGAGCAGATTAAGTCATTTCTTAATGCTTTTGTAAGATATGGGAAACATTGGGGGAGTTGCTCTGCAAACGTGAATTCTCTATCATGTGGTATTCAGCCATTTGTTTTGGAATCGCGTTTGCTCACAAATCGTAAACAGCTTGATTGTGACCGTCTGAATTTCGTTTTTTGTCTTCCATTTCCTTTTTTCATTCTTTTGTGGATTTTTTTCTTGAGTTAACTCTTGAAGATTGTTATACAACAGCGGTGAATCGCTGGTTCTTTCACCGTTTTTCACTCACTTTATACAGCCCAGACATTGCGAGTATCTCCGGCTGATGCTAGTGAACAACATACGGATGTCTGCTCTTTCTAGGATGTACTTGGCGTCAGCTGATGCTAAGGATTATTTTAGGGTGATGAATATTAAGGGGGTTTTAGTAACTTTGTTGGAATGAGTATGATGCACAGATCACATACTAGTGTGCTGAAAACGCATGTTCAACGCACCTGCATCTTGGTGTTGGTCGTCACTCTGATGTTCTTCTGTATTCTGTCAGGGGGCTCATCCATCTTATCAGTAATACGATTTCAGTGCTCACATGTTGTGTTAGTGGATTCCAACGTGAACTGATCGAGAAATCCTGTCTGAGTAATCAATCTCCTGGATCATTTGGTGGATTCCATATGAGACGGTAGGTTGGGTGAGTAAATGAGTCCAAATGTGAAATTTTTGTCCTCCTGGCGTGGCTTCGAAGCTCACCTGGCAAAGCACTTTCCACGTCTGGGCATGCTGTCTCCTTCGCTGGCTCGAATCCAGCTAGAGTCCGAATTTCTCACGATTAAATCCCTTTCAAAATTATCAAATCCACCAAACTACTTATCACGAATAAATATTTATTCAGCAGAAAGAATCCGATGTATAAGTTCATTGTTTGCGTGGTTCTAGTTGACAAGCGAAAACAATATATCAACATATTGGAGTGTATTAAGAAACAAACCACTGGACGCTAATCAACTTAGTAATCCGGATAGTGTTCAATAGGATGAGAGAAGAAAATGAAGTAAAGAGGATGACATCTTGTTTCGCATCTTCTGCACATCTGATTAAAACAGTGTCATCATGGATTGAAGGTGATCTCATAGAAAATGAAAATGATTCAGAGGAGAGAATTCAACTTGTAAAAAATCGGAGTCAAAAATGATTGGGAATGAGGTTTGACAACCGAATTCAATAAATCGGTTTCAATTTATAAAATAATCTAGTGAAAACTTGATGGATAAGACTTGAATTCCAGATTCCTTGGGAATTTGAAGTGACACCTCTCTATCAAAGTTCCCCAATGCATCACTGTAGTTTATGATACATCCGGACAGCTCTTGATTTTCCATTAAACGATGACAGCGTGGAATGAACTAGACAAGCGAAAGTATCCATGTTTGTTTGTGAGCGAGAATAGGTTAGCTGACTAGACTCCATGGTGTTCATCATAACTTCCTTTCTAGCAAGAATGAGTTTTTTCAAAACTTTCAATGACACAGGCGTACATGACATCGAACAAGATTTGGCTGTTCCTTTTTTTAAATTTGGTATAGTGTGTGTCGTTCGCAAAGTTTATGTTGTGTGAAACACAGAGTGAATAATTCACCCATGGTATGACAAAAATTCGGTCTGTCCCTTAGAAACGATCGGTAGTAAGCCTATAAAGCCGTCTGTTTTGTTGGACATTAATTGGATAAGTATTTTAACGACAGTGGAGCTCTCAATTGAAATAGATGGATAAGTGAAAGAAGAGGATTCTTTGGCAGCTGACTCGAAATTATTCGTTATCTGGCTACAACTTATTTATGCTAATTTAGCCAACCTAGCTGGAACAATCGTATCCGTTATATCTGCTATCTGAACTGGAAGTACAATCTATTTGGTCCCTCTCATTGTGTGCTTGAGAGTACTCAAGTAGTGTTCTCTGCAACCCTAGCATTAAACCTCCTTTATTTTCAGTCATGTTTTAATCATCGGGGGTTGATTTCTAAGGGTTACAGCCTGTCAGTTTCACTATAACTGAACAGATTCGCTTCCGTTTGCCTGAGCAGATTATTAAGTTAACATTATGTAGCAGACACGTGAACTAAACCATGACACGAACACAATGCCCTCCACATCAGCACAGTGCATTTTAACATTCGAGTTAACTATGCCCTAGCCTTGTTCGTTACAGTGATATACCTGAGTGGTGCTCGACTAGGCAATGGCTTCCGTTTTGTCACGGTTGATTAATCTGTTCACCATAGCGATCCGGTTACAATATTCTAAGCACTATAGCATGCTGATGAGGAACACCGTAATCCACCTAGTCGAATTCGTGTGAAGCGTTACCTACTCATGTGTGATAAAAGTGTCCTCACTACTTTTTGTTGTATCGTTTTTAACACCACGCATTCAATGGAATGAAAACTGTTCAGACGAACAAACACAGGCGAACAGTTTTGTCGAAACGTCGCCAAGCTTAGGATGGATTATGTGTGACATAAACCCAGTGAACAGATTTTATCTGTACGGACAGGGTTAGTGTGTATCCTGTAATCCAACCCATAATGATGCACAAAACGCAACAAAGTTTTTTGTTTGCATGTCACTGGCGAACTCAATTAAACTTTTCGAGTAAGCACAGCATAAATTGCTATTGGTGCTTTTACCTACACATTTAAGCCTATATTTTACTTACAGATTTGTCCCATTGGTTTACAGTTGGAGTGATATAAGTTGAGCTGAAATAAAACCAGTTCCAATAGACCACCAATCCCGATAGCTCGTTTGATTGCTATGCGCAACTTAGACTGAGGTAAGATAGATCAAACCGCAATTTTGTCTGCAAAAAATGTGGTAAAGCTGTGGCTAGGCTTACGGGCACCAATGCCTGATCTGGACTGTGATACTAGTCGTGTAAGTTACTATTTGCTGATTGGTTACCTGGAATCATTTTCACAACAGGCCACGACGGCTGTTTCAGCTAGTCTACCTTGAAAAACTCACGTAACTCGAATTTTCCTCAGTTTAAACATTACAACTGAAGTTGAATCCATATTTGCTCCTAAATGATACTCAGATTGCCAGATCATACTGGAAAAAACACGGCAGCCACACCATCTTATTGATGAGCTTGTCACCAAGCGTATTCCGTGCTGCTTAGACCTTCTCAGTAATGCCTGAGTATTTCAGTTTAGTCAGGACATCGCGGATTCTTCGGATTCGACTGAGCAATTGTTCCAAATAGACCGATTACGTTCTGAAATTTTTTGATGAAACAAACGGTTTGACAGCCTGAATTTGAATAATTGTAAAATTCTGACTAGGAAATTCACATGAGAGAATGAACCATCCGATATTACAAAAATGTCTTGCTTACAAAAATAAACAATGGTTTAAGATTACAAGCGGAGTCACAGGTCAGAATGTCTGTAGGAGATTCGTCTCCCAAAAAAAAACAATTACCATTGAACTCATTTATGACTCAAGCGCTAAATCCAATGAAAAAATTTAAAGGTAGCCTTCGTTATGGCTTGTCCTTAATACAAAACTTTAACCTCAACATATATATATATATATTGTAAGTTTGTTAGTTCCTGAACCGAGAAAATTCGTTCTCACTGTTTATATTCCCTTTTTCTTCTCACCAGCCTGATATTTAATTTCAATACATTGCACGCCCCGTTTTGTCCTATTGAGTTAATTTGTCACTAATCGTCTGCAGCGTGAGTAACCATTCTTGACCTGGCCTACCCGCGTGATGATTCACCTTTGACCCTGCTGGTCCCGTTGAGAAACCATTGATTTTCTTGGATGAGACCATCGTCGTGAATGATTGAGGTTTGCCTATTGTAATTCTTTTTGAGGATCCGTTTCCGGGTTACGCGTAACTCAGCGATCAGATACAGTATACATAGGACGGATAACGTAGTAGTGTTTGCTACAGCCATTCCAAAGCTCAGCTCAGTTCGTAGACAAATATGAACAGCGGTATTCTATGATAACAAGAGACAAACTCGGGTGAAGTATAGCTTGTTGATGTATAATTGACAGTAAATTCGTTCAGATGTAACAAGTGCGATGGGTCATGGACGGTAGTCCAAAGTGATGTTTTGAAAACAACAATTTAACATTCACTTTTAAATGAGGGTGACGAAGATTACTTACTGATATGTTAGATGGATAAGTTGTTATAACGAACTCTTTTCTATAACAGCTGGTTTTTAGATAGTTAACTGGATTTCGACTTAGGTTGTTCTCACATACACAGCACTCTAATTAGTCCGCCACTGTATATGCTTTGTTGGTTGTTTGTAACAAATAAACCTACGCCTTATTGTCTTTCTTCAACAATTTTCAACCCATTACAATTTTAGTTTGTTCGGTTCCTATCACTTTTAACCGGTAGTAGCTAGCAAAATGATTCACGTAAGCACAGTGTTCTGAGATAACCGACTTAAGTGAGTATACTAGACACAACGTGTTGATGTGTCCGTACAAGATGTGAGCACACATGTGTCAACATGCTCGGTTGATCAGGCATGGTGACATAGAAGTGAAACCTAGGCTCGAGGCAGGTAACAAAATTCTGGCTTATTTGACATCCACTGAATAGAAATGATGAGAGCTGGCTAAAATGATAGTAGTTATCATGAATTGGCGATCACAAACTAAACACAAACATAAATGGCTAAGCTACGACAGAAACGTCTGCAGTCTGCTAGTTTGTCTGATAGAACAACATAAACACATTGGTACCAAGTAATTTCCAGCAACACTCACCTCACACAATGTAACTAAGTATCAGGATGATACGCATTCACATAAATGAACAGCAGTACTTAATTCAGACGGTAAGCACAAATAATCCAAACTAACGAATGCACAGATTTTATGTAGAGAAGTAATACTAAAATTATTAATAAGTTGTTTGGCAGGTTTTTGATTTTAAGTTAGGCCCTACTGTAAAAAGTTAAGGCTTCGGCTAGATTCGAACCAGCGACAGAAACAGCATGCCCAGACGCGGCAAGCGCTCTACCAGCTGAACTACGAAGTCACATCGAGCGCTCGGAAATTTCACATTTGGGCTCTGTTACCCAGTATCCCATATGGAATCCACCAAATGATCCGGTGTGGCTTCGTAGCTCAGCTGGTAGAGCGCTTGTCACGCTGAGACATTCTGTTTCTGTCGCTGATTCGAATCTAGCCGAAGCCCTGATTTTTCAGGGTTGAGTCTCATTTATAATACTAAAATATCCGAACTTCCCTATTTCATGTAAGGAGCTGACTACATTAACGAAGTCATCAAACATAACAGCAGTAGACTGTCGAAACACAGCCTGGTAAATCAGTTACACAACCGCACAAAGTGCTCCACGTGTAACTGACAGTAACAGACTACCACATCATAATACCAAACCATGGGTACCAAATACCACGTACGCACATTGTTGCTAACCTAATTTCATCACGTTCCTCTCTGTTAGGTCAACAGTGATGGCAGACATTGTGCATCACTATCAGCAGACAGAAATGCCCTCTTCAACCCATCTGTGGTAGGCGGTCTCGTGATATACACAGTCAGCGTCTGACTTGTGAACTGCGTCGAAGTCATTTAACCATGACGGTTTTAGATCAGTACATCTCAAACATAGCAGCTGATGATCTCCCAAACGGCGTGAATAATTAACATAAAAAAACTGATCATAAAAGGCTGAAAGAACATATTTATTTTCATGTTAAACAGAAAAACGCAGACAAAAACGGAGTGATGTTCGTGTTCAATTGGCTAGGGCTGTGTGTGAACCTGTTTTCGAAAGCAAATTAATCAGAAGCCGGCCACATCTGTCGATAAGCCGATCAGCACTTCAACACATACAACTGGTAATACCTCTCTCTTTTTTTCTGTTTGATTTACACCCGGTCCTGAAAGCCTCAATCTTGGTTACAACTTATATCCATACAGCCGGGTTCCATGTTTATTCAGGACAAGTGTCGGGTTGCGCGGGACAATGCTTATATGCAGCCTGGGAAAGTGAGGGATCCTTATTAGGGAGCCTGAGGACTTGATCGACCAACAGAGAAGGACAACGCCGTGGCCACCTCACTGATGTAAGCATATCCGTATGATCAAAGCGTCCGGAGAACACTGACAGCATGAAACGGATGGTCTGTGGCATCACTATTGTTTCGGCTAGAAAATCATTTCACAACTGATGAGGTAAGGTTTTGCGGCATCGTCTGAACCATTAACACTATGGTACCTGTGTGATGCGGCACAAAGTCGTGAAGAGCATTCATGCCGTAAAAGTCGGTTTTAACCTATAGTTGATATCGCTCTCTGAGCAAATTGAGTTTTTCAGGAGTGCGACAATGCTTTCTTTTGATTCGTGAGGCTCCTAGTTTGAGGTATTCAGTTTTTGTGAAAGGTGTTATGAAATGTTACTCTGTGACATCATACGTCGTTGTGAAGGAATCTGGGATTGTGAATCTTGTTATAAATTGCTTTTTAGTAATGGTGTTAAACGTAGAATAAACCAGTAATTAGACAGTCGTCTGATGGATGCCACTTAATCGTTCGTCAAGAATAAACAGCAGTTAGATGATGAGGAAGTTTGCTTCATAACTACTACTAATAAAACAAGCAACGGTTCAGTTTCCCGAGATATTTTTGCCAGATGCTTGGCACGGCTTCACCAGACATCAGAAACGCTACTGAAACTCGGTCATTGTGAGAAATTTTATGCTGTTCAACTCCGGTACTAAATCGGACAATACACTAACCATTTCTAAGGGTGAAAGACACCTCATACCATGTACAGGTCCTCATCCAATTACATTGAACTTTACTGAGAGAGGATGCTCGAATCAATAAACACATCCCAAAGTGATAGCAAGTTCAGCTGATCACATCAATAGTCGTACGGGACCACAATGCAAATCCTCCGATTGTTAATTGTTTACTTGGGACAGGTTACGGGGTGGACTTCACCAGTCACTCCAATATTCTAACCCCAATCAGCTGATTCTTTGTTACAGTTTGCTGCATTGAAACGCTTTGCGTCTTGTGCTATTTAACCCAACTTTAGAGAATGTCATTCCAGGTAGCTCGAGCTCAGACCGGAAACTTTACGTCTGCAAGATTGGGGCGATCAGCTGAAAACTCCGACGTGAGATTCAAAGTAAATCATTGTCAAACCAGCAAAAAGGACAATCAGGGTTACTACAAACATAGCAAAGATAAAACAATGGTCATAAAAGTTCGGGTAATCAACAAACGTGTTAAACATTGAGATGTCGATGAAAGCATGACTTTTAACAATCAAAAGAGGTTCTACAAAGTTTCATTATGGATCGGCTTACAAAGTTTACAGCCACTCCATCCATTAGGAAAGTCTTCTATTTTAACAAATCGACTGCAGTTATTTAATAACAAAATACTAAGATATCTTATTAGAAAGCAGTCGAATGTTTTTTTTGTTTTAGTCGATCAGGACAGAAGAAGTAGCAAGAAATCTAAGTTAAATAGATCCCACAATATTACATGACCATCTTTTGGATCTTAACTCTGCACACTATCAATATGATGTGTTCCTGTCGTTTTACTCCAGTACTTGTAAATATCGATTTGTATACATTTCGGCGAACTACCGTTGACTGTTTGAACTGCAAATTACACTGTCTAGTTTTACTTCTATACGTTTTTTTCACACCTAGCGACCTAACAAACTGCTTATTTTTTCATGGGATTGAGGTCCAAACTGATGGTTGGTAAGTTCGGGGCCGCAGTTCATTGAAGAAGCAGTCAGATTCTAGTGCAGTAATATGTATTAATTGGAACAGTGTTTTGTGGGATCAATACAACTTCCTTGTCACTTTGAAGGAACAAACAGATTTCCAGTATCTGAATGCAATTGACAGCATTATGTTCATCACTTGGCAGGGTCAATTCACTCACTCGCAAGGTTGGGCAGGCCAACATCTATCAGCAGAATACATCTTCTCTTTTAACAACTTCCGCAAATAGTAACCGTATCAGAAAGTATTTTTTTCTTCACACTAAAACAATGTTAGTGCTTATTGTAAACCAAAGGAACATGAGCTTCAGCCCATAATAAGGGATGCCTTATCTGATTGGACTAATTGAATCGATTCAGTTTCGCATATATTAAATACAATGTTTTGTTTAGTGTTCGTTGCACATTTGTTAAATAATTGTGAGGTTATATAGCTTTGTTGTAGTTTGTCCCGACTGGTTCGACGACAGCAACGGGGTTGTCTCCAGCTTGATTTGAAAGAAGATTGCGGCGTTTACCACCTCCATAATGGAACTTGACAAATCGACACCCCGAAGTACTCACCGTCAACTGGCTGGACGTGTTCGCGAAATCAAGTTTGACTGGTGGAGGAACCAAGGTGAGCGGATGAAGATCCACGCCGATTGCCGACAACACATGCAATTCTACGATTCGCTTAAGGTGATTTCGCTTAATCTGTCCAGTCTACCAAAGCAATGGTTGACGTGGACACCGGCTGTTCGTACACCCAGTCAGATGAAATCAAACACTTTGGTAGCATACTAAACCGCCCTGCTACCATTGATTGGGTGACCGTCAAGAGCCTGCTGTAAAAGGCCATCAAATTTGTCCTTGCTGTCGCCCCGGATTTGACAGAGGTGCAAAGATCGATTAGATCAATGCGCAATGGAAAAGCTGAAAGCGAGGATAGATTGCCAGGTGAAATATTAAAGAATGATGGACTGGCGTTGAAACGTGCTTTGCTCTAGCTAGTTCACTCCATCTGGGAGCAGGAAGAAAAGCCACAAGTGTTCAAGGACGCCCCGATAGTACTTTCGTTTAAAGGTAAGTGTAGCAAGCAATGTCCGATAGCTATCGGGGCATAAGTCTGTTGAACTGCGTAGGCAAGGTGCTTTCCAGAATCCCTCTGAACCGACTGAATGCGAACGTTGTTGGGCCAATGTTCCCGAGGAGCAGTGTGGATTCCGGGCGAGTTGCAGTACGATCGGCCTGGTGTTCGCTGCTAGAGAGATTTACGAAAAGCACCGGGAACGAAGCCAGCCCCTGTATGCCTCATTCCCTAAGGCCTTCAATTCCGTGAGCCGTGGGGCGTTTCGGACGGTGCTTGGTAAGTTTCGATGTCCATGTCAGTTCGTCAATTTGATTAGAATGTTGTGTTTGGGCATAAAGGCAATGGTACAATCATGTGGAGCGATATCTGACGATGTTGACAGTGTAACTGGCATGAATCAACGTTGTGACCTAGCCCCAGCTCTATTTAGTCCATATTTAGCAGCTATGCTAACAGTTGCTTTTCAGGACTCGGCGGATGACAGCATTGAAATTAAGTACTGAATGGATGAATGCCTACTGAACATTCGACGTTTCAGTGTCCCAACCTGATTACATACCTCAACGAAGCGCATGCTTCTGTTTGCAGATGACAGCGCACTGTTGGCATACAGTGGAGGAAAGCTGTAGCGAATGACCACGGGTTTCGCAACCACAGCATCCAAGTTGGGACTGGATATTAACACAGGCAAGACGTTTTCTTTCAGCCTTCTTCAGGCAAACATGTTGTTCTTGCACATGCGCCTGAAATTAGCATCAATGCATGCGTTGTCGACAGCTGCACGAATTTTTGCTATTTGGGTAGCAATCTGTCGACAGATCTCCCCACCGACAGCGAGTTATGGATTCGCGTGGCAAAGGTCAGTATTGCTTTCGGACATCTTGATAGACATGTCTGGGAGAACCACAGCCTGAAGATGGCCACCGAGTTCTGTTTACCGCTCAGTGGTGCTGTCTATACTGATATACGATAATGAAACGTAGAAATTTTATCAGTGGAACGTGCACTATGTGAGTCTTTGCCATTCG